>JAOTAY010000008.1:781354-816888 GCA_025629805.1 Erythroxylum baracoense | reverse complement strand
ATCTGTTGCATAGGAGAGAGAAAAGAAGAGGTCGGGATCAGTTCGCGTCTGCATTGTGTCTGTTCATTTTATTGTATTTTCCGCAAAATGTTGTATTCTTTGTAATCGAATATTACTGTGTGTAATAATTTTGAGAACTGAAAATGTTTGTATTGTATAATTGGAAATGGGCCCAAGTGGCTAATAAAAGCTCTGTTAATTTCATTGTGCTGTATCAAAGGTTATAAATAAAATGGGCCAATTTGAGTATTCAACTTTCTGTACTTTATGATTCATCGCTGTAATGTAAAATGTTTTGAATAAAAGAAAAAGTGGGCCCAAAGTAATGATCATTGATAAGAGTATTCAAAAAAAATTTATACCGACTTTTGTTTAGTGAAGTGATGTGACACGCCAGCCTCGCGGGGCACGGATTCGGATATCACTGTCGATATCGGGTTCAGGTCTGGCGGGAGTGAGGTGTTACAATTATAGAGTTATTATTTTGATTATTCATTTTTGGGTAATACCCCATTCCTCTAATAATCTAGAAGAATGGGTATCATTGTTTTGTAAAGTGCTCCGTTATGAATAACTTAGTAGTTCTTTTATTTTGATTACCCATTTTTGGGTAATACTCCATTCCTCTCATAATATAGAGGAATGAGTATCAATGTTTTGTAAAGTGCCCCATTATGAATAACTTAGTAGTTCTTTTAAAAAATATTTTTAATACTAATTAATTAAATACAATTAATTAATTACAATATAATTAATTACAATAATAATAATAATTGATTAATTACATTATAATTAATTAAAATATAATTAATTAATTACATTATAATTAATCAAAATATAATTCATTCATTAATTAAAATATTGTAATTAATTAAGTAAGTAAAATTTAATTAATTACAATTAATTAATTAAAATATAATTACATTATATTTATTAATTAATTAATTACAATATAATTCATTTTTTAATTAAAATATTGTAATTAATTAATTAACTAAAATATAATTAATTACAATATAATTAATTACAATATAATTATTAATTAAATAATTACATTATAATTAATTAAAATATAACTAATTAAAATATAATCATTCATTAATTAAAATATTGTAATTAATTAATTACAATATATTGAATAATTAAAATATTTTAATTAATTATATTGTAATTAATTAATTAATTAAAATATTATTAATTAATTAGTTAAAATATAATAAATTTTTATTTCTCAATAGTTTTTACAAAATCAATTACTATTAATGGTAATAGTAATCATTCTTTCTTCTTAACCAACCATTATAATTATAATAATAATATCCATTCCAATTCTTCACTATATTTATTCTTATTCCTATTATCATTCCCCTGTACGAATCATATATACTTTAATTATTGGTATCCAAAAATTTTTTGGTGGTAGTTTTAATTCACTCGCAAGTCGCAAGTGAATTAAAAACACTTTAGTACTTCATAAGCCAGTAAAATCACATACATTATAGTAAAACTCTTAATAATTCATAAGCCTTTAAAACTAGTTACCTCAAAAATTATAGTAAAAATTCAATAAATTATTATTCACTATTGTAAACTTTTTGTAATTTCAACTTGAACTAATTAACTAAATTAATTCATAATTAATTAATACTTAATTAATAAATGTTACTATATCTCGACATTATTAATTTTTAACATTTGGATGAATAGCTCATTGATTAAAAACTAGTTAGAAAGATATTAATTTAAACATGATTTGTACAAAGCTCAATCACATATATAAGAAATAAAACGTTGTATTTATTTAGTTAAAGGTATGATTTATACACCAATATTTTATAAAAGATTTAACTAAGTTCTTATTATTATTATTTGGTATCTCTTTACACTCTTGCATTTAGGGTGCATAAGTGGTACCGTAAGAAGTTGTTTAGAGCTTTTATAAAATGTTAAGACATTTAATATTTATAGAATTATTTTAAGGTCGTTTCAACCAAGTTATGTAGAATAAATTAATAACCCAAATATTTCCACCGTTATTATTTTAAAAAATTAAAATATAACGTAATATTATAAATAACAATAAGCACGCACTAAAACGTTATATGCAGTTTAATGAAAAATAGAAATGTTTATTTTAAAAATTGAATGGTGGTGGAAGGGGACGTCTCATTAATGGGTGAATAATTTGAAAATGATATATCACGAATGCTTTAGAATTTGAAATTGAATTGATCAAGCACTTTCGTGGAAACTTGTTGCATGCATTTGTCTTCTCCCTCAATTTGGCAACTTGCAGTTACGAGTTCCAACTCGTTCTTTTAAGAAGCAAAATTTGATAGCGCAAGTTGGCCAGGTAATTCCATATCCATTCCTTGTATATGATTCACAAAACAACCTGTCCTCCATTATCGTTAAAAATTGATACAAAACAAGAAAAAGAAAAGTCCATTCGAAGTATGTTTAATTTCATGCATGCCATCGTTAATCTTATCTATTTGTTAGAATTGGAATCCTTATGGACATGAAAATGTATTATATTTCTACCTCTTCAGCACCAAGACAACAATAAGCTAGGTTAATCAATTTGAAGAGTTTGTTGAAGGTTCCATCCAAATAAATAGAATCATATGATCAACATTAACTATGTATGTCTATGTTAATTAGATATATATGGCCATAGATATCGAAGAAGCCAAATTAAAACAATGGGAGGTTTCGAATTGCATAATTTAGGGACAACATATTATGAAGAAGATAGTGACTAAAACGCAATAATTTCCATTCAAGCCCAACTTAGATGCAACCTGTTTTTTGTAAGGTAACGTAACCACTTTCTTTTTCTGTACTAGCTGCTACTGATTAGGAAGCGCTTAGAGAAATTATTAGATAAAAAAGAGAAAGGTTTGTTGTTAAGTAACCGATGCAATTCCATATATATAGGTGAATTTGTTCTTTTCAGTGTTTTGGACTCAACTTGAAAGTCGGTAGCTGGTATTGAAGTTTGAATTGATCTTTACCAAAAATCAGAATAGCTGTATTCAATTTTGGATTTTAGGTTGAGATGGTAGCAGTTACATGCTAATGCACGTCTTTACGAGGAAGCAATTTGGATGGCGAATCGTGTTTATATGTATGATGGGTCTTGTTAAACTAATAATTGATCAATATCATTTTAATATATGTAATTGGCATACAATCTCGTGGATATCTTTATATAGAGTACTATTTGATTAAGTATAGAGTATTAGGTAATTTGGTGATTAACTACACACAAAAGTAAATTCCAAATGACTCAACGACACTAGGATAAGACATGGCAGAGTGATGGAACATGACATTAGGTTGAGTTAGATCCCTTCATTTTCACATTTAAAGCATAGGACGAGTAGTTGGCTTAGAGATGCGACAACATATATATATATATAAGGACCCAGTAATCTAGACCAATGGTTCGATCAGTTAAGGATATCGAACTTTCAAAATAAATTATTTTCATGCACTGACATGTAGGTGCTTAGGATATGAGAACGGTAGATTCACCAGTTGGAGGAGGAATAGAATTCTTGTAACTTAACTGAGTTTACTCTTTGAGCTGCATAAATTTGGAGATTGGCAGAGTAAAGCATCTACCTAATTAGGGTACGATATGATCTGAATAATGAAGTTAGGATCAACTGGTCGGTAGTTATCTTGTTCTGTTTCACTTAATCAATTTTTTCCCATCTTATTCTGTTTCACTTAATCAAAATTTCCTATTTTTTAAATCTTATTTATATATTTATATAAGACTCACGTAAATATATGGTTAAAATTATATAAAATATAACTGTGACACCATTTTTTTGTCACAGACCTTGATCTGGTGTCCCTATAATCGGTTAAAACCCGGCCGTCGGCTGGAAGGTTACGTATCAGCATTAATTGACCTCGACCTCTTTATTGACATTACGATAACTGCTAACGATAAGAAGTCCCTTAGCGACATGTCCCCTCCAATTAAACCACTGCATGCATTGACCCTGAAATCTACCGTTAAACTGCCTACTTGACAAAGATATTTTGAGCCTGTCTGCTGGTGATTGTGATTCCTGGAGTTGGGATTTTTGATTATTGTCTTACGTAATACGAATTTGAGAAATTCGATTGATTTGAAAAACAGAATTGATGGAACTTGGACTAAATCCTGAGAATTCTAATCTAATCCATTTGTAAATTAAACTGGAACATTTTAAGAAAATTTCAAAGTTCCCTCCGTTGCCACTCATAAAGTCATAGTGGTCTCCTAGAGTTCTCTTCGCATACTTTTACTTTTTTTTTATGGGTAGCGTAGCATATAAGCAAGAGACGATTACGCCTCAGAAAAGTAATAGACTGAGAATCAAACATGAGTAGCAAATGCAATCTTTGAGTGAGAGTGTCCCAAATATGAAGTCTCTTGATACCTAACGAGCCTTGCTTCACAAGAAAATGTGCACATTGATTCCGCTCGCGCTGAACATGTTGCACCGAACAACTCTAATCGCGTTCAAGCAAATCCTTGATTGTCACGATGATCACTTGTTGTGGATAAAAATTTTAGCAAGGATGAGCAACGAACTTTATTGCCTCAAGAGAGTCTGATTCAACAACTCGTTGATACCTATAATCCCATACCATAATCAAATCATGATAAATAGCATATAGTTCTGCCACCAAGTTTGACGCAATACCTATTAAACCAAAAAAACCCACTCCCAACAACCATATTTATCTCGAACTAAGCCACCAAATCTTGCAGGGTCAGGTAAGAGAGCTACCTTCCATGTTGAGCTTAAAATAACTTTGTGGCAAAAAAGTCCAAGAAATCTATCGAGTACTAATCCGATTATCCTCACCTTCTTAGTAAAAAGTAAGCTTGCATTTACTTGAGAGTTTTTTTTGCCACTAATGTTGTCTTCAAACAGGTACAATCTCTCGATTGATCACTTCTCTGTTCCTAGTACACCAAATAATCCACAAGTCAGTAACAAATTCTAAAACACCATCATGGGATAGATTATCATCAAGTACATAGTTATTAATCCACTCATCTAAGTCGGCAGCAAAGAAAGATTCAGAGATAATTGGGATGATATGTCTCCATGTCTGAGATGCCCAGATGTAATCTCTTAACGCATGAGTCGTAGATTAGGCAAACGATGCTACCAAATTTGCCAAATAAAAAAGCATAGTGATTAATACGGAATAATAATGTCTTGAGTCAAGCTAGATTTTTCATCAATTCCGTTTACTTAAGATATAATTTGAGTTTGAGTAAAAAATTATTTAAATTCAAGTTCTGCAATTTCTTCATTAAAATATTGTTCTTAAAAAAACATAAATCTTGCAACACTTAGTAAAATTTACCTTTTATTAACAAAAAAAACGTTCACAGTTTTAAGTAAACATTATTATTTATTTAAACATGCATGTCATGTAACATTTTATAAATAAAATGATTAGAATACACATCTGTGATCTGTCGCTACCAAATAATAAATGAAGAAAGAACCAACTCCAGGACAGATCAAATTTCGTTTGACTAACTTGTGGTGTTACTTCTTAGAACGTGCCCTCAAGGTGCCCTTTCACTCAAAAATCTCTCGAAGTTCGAAATTTCAGACAAAAGGTTCTTCATCTTCACTCCTAAGTTCGTGCCTCGACCACACCACATTATTATTAACCACTAATTGGCCCAGTCATGTTTTGCCAATGTCCGACACGAGCCAGCCCAAGCCCCCAAGAATTGGTAATTACCATGGAACACCATTATCAAAGTTCGACTTAGTTTTGGGATTGAAGTTATGGTCTTGTACATGTACAATATTATTATGTTTCTAATAACAAGTGGATAGGAAAAGGTTAAAATTTCCAGTTATTTCAAGGGCTTAGCATAATAGTTAAATAAAGTTTTAGCAAACTTAAAACATAATTTTCAATTATTTGAATATTTATGTACTCTTAAAATTTGTGCTCTTTCACTTCTAAATGGGAGATATTGTATATTTTCCATTGATTAAAGGCAATATTTTAAAATTTAAGCTGAAAATTAAATCTATAAAATAAGAAACTTAAAATTTAAAAGTTTAATCATTATTGAATCATTATAAAATTGATATAAAGTAAAAAATAAATAACATTAAAGAATTTAAAATATAATTAAACAAGGACACTAAAATTAAAGAAGTTGAAATTTAATTGAAGAAGAGATTATTAAATAAAAACTAACTATTTTAATTTATAAATTTATTAATTTATAAAACAAACAAATTAATTAATTAATTTTTAATAATAAAATTATTAAAATAAACTAAATCAAAAAATTAATTAATTTGAAAATTTGATAGGTGAATTAACTAAATTAATTTAGTTTTTTAATTATTGGTTAAAAGAGGCAAAGCAATTGATACACACACAAGGTTAATTGTCACTACTTAAACCAAACCAATTACGTTTTTCAATTCTTTATTACATAGGATAAGGTTGCCACCTCAACGAGGATTATATTATATGATATTCTATTGACGAAACTACCCTTGTTGGGATGCAACAAATATCGAAAACACACTTCCGTAGGGGGTACAAAGGTACAGACAGACAAGTGATAGTGTTGACGAGGTACAGCTCTCAATCTCAACTTCTTCAATAGTGTTTCGATTTCAACGGGACGATCCTATCCCTTCAACTGACTTTCTTATATCAATTTGGCTCGGTGAGTTTCATACGCCCGCACGTTGCTACAAGTTTGCAGGTTAAGCAAGGCACTTCTCCGTCTGTGACTGTGACTCTATCTCTCGAGCTCGTCTTAGTATTGCCCAACTCAAAGACGAGTCTCTCTCTTTTTTCTCTTTCATAAATAGACATAGTCACGTGTACTCGTTGATTGCTCTTGTCTTTATCTTCAGTGTTCTTGTTTTGAGAGTTCCGAAAGCTCTTCAGAGTGTTTCCTCAAAAGGGGTACTCATATGTTTTACGATTCTTGGATTAGATTTTTCTCAACTGCTGAAAGTTTTAATCTTTTCTCGTTTTGATGTACTGTGTTGATGACAGATTTTAGTTTCTGTTTATTGTTGGCATTGCAATTCCTTATTTTTGTCTGCTAACGGGCTTGTCCTCATATTCAATTTTTCCTTTAGAAATTGCAAATTAGAGTTATTAAATTTAGTTACTATTTCATATCGATGATAAATTTCATTCCTTTTATTATCCGCGTACCTGCTATTGACTGATAAGTCCTAAATATATTAACATGTATATTTATGCTGTGCGTGTATGCCACACATCATTCATTATTTAGTCTGTATAGATAATGTGTGTATATCTCTGTCACTGATTACACATTATTTGTGCGTCAAAAGTATGGATACTTATTTAATTGTTGTTCGTCATGTGTGAATGACAGTTGTTTTGAGCAGTGTTTGATCTTTGCCCTGTGTATTGCAGAGTCAGTTTGAACAAGATGAGCATAACAAAGATTGGGAAGACATTACTACTTCTTGTTTGCTTGCATGCAGTCACTTCTCATGTAGTAAGAATCAAAGAAGATCCCTTTTCTGTGTCTAGTTTACGTAGTTAGGTGCAATTGTGATGCTGCAAACCTCCCTTGTGCAGATGGGCCATAGCCATTCATTTCACGGTTTCAATACCTGCACAATTTTTATCTTAGAACTTTTTTTTTTTCCATCTGTTATAGCTTGTCATGATTTCATGTGTGAGCGAACGCTGCGACCAACTCAAATTCCTAGTGACTTAAATTCGATAGCTGCACAATTTTTGTTATCTTAAAACTTTTTTTTTTCCATCTGTTATAGCTTGTGATTATTTTATGTGTCAGCGAATGCTCCGACCAACTCTAGTGACTTAACTATACGTGGTGTTGCTCATTTTCCAACTAGTTTCCGTCTCTTATATTATATTCGTTGTATTACATGCAGATTGCTGTGGGTCCTCCAACATGCCCTGCCGATCTTGAGGGAGGATGTAGTGATGAAGTGGAGTGGAAAGGGGAGTTCTTCCCTGGGATTCCAAAAATCAAATATGAGGTGAGACATTCATGGTATTGATCATTTGTCTAGACATTGTCTTATATATGCAAAGAATGCAACTGATTACAACAATTCAATGTCCAAGAGTGTTTCTAGGGCTACCATTTCTCCTTTTGTCATCTATACTTTCTTTACTTCACTCTAAAATATGGGGCTTGAAACATTGTCGAAATTTCAGATGAGAGAGTTTGGATATTTTCATATTTACATGTCTATATTCAGGGTCCTTCTAGCAAGAATCCACTTGCATTCAAATGGTATAACGCAGAAGAAGAAATTCTTGGGAAGAAAATGAAGGTAGGTTTCATTCTTAATATTATCCTTCTCGTAAAGTAGATGATTCTTTCTAAATCTATTATTTGGTTGTAGGATTGGCTGAGATTCAGTGTTGCATTTTGGCATACATTTCGTGGAAGTGGAAGTGATCCCTTTGGTTCTCCAACTAAATTTTGGCCTTGGGAAGATGGTACCAATTCCTTGGCTATGGCCAAAAGGAGAAGTAAGAATGCTGCATATCTCAAACATTCCTGTACTCATACTGTATGATGGCAATTGGCATGATTTTTCTCTTCTTTATATTTCATATACAATGCAGTGCGAGCCAATTTCGAGTTTATCGACAAGCTTGGTGTTAGTTATTGGTGCTTCCATGACAGGGATATAGCCCCGGATGGTGTGACCCTGCAAGTGAGTGGAGCCTTCAGATTATTGTTAGAGTTATATCATGACCTACATTGTCATCTATCACAACTATGTAGGCATCTGAAATGTTGATAAGGTGGTTTTTTGTTAATTTTCAGGAAACAAATGCAAACTTGGATGCAATTGTGGCCCTTGCTAAAGAGCTTCAGGTAATTTTACATGACCAAACAGAGTAATTTGATGATTGATGAACTTGGGTGTTGCAGAAGTCTTTTCTTTTACTGTCTTTAAGGATTTTATCTATTTGCATATTGTTGCTCTGTTTCCTCCTTGAGTTCATTTTGAAATGGAAAATTTGATATATTTTAACATCTTTTGAGCCATGTCTTAAGCATGTATGTCTTTGGGATCCCTTTTTTTCCATGGTTAGTGATAGGTAACACACAGACTCCGATAACAGATGTCAGCATATCCATAATGCAAGTCGGTCAGAGCTCAAATGTCATAGTCGCTAACCTCAGTTTGCTTAAGATATCTTATAGTAGCCACTGTCAGTTCTCACCCTGATGTGAAAAGAAAACAAATCAATACATTAAGGAGATTAAATAAGCATACCCATTTATCGCCTGTCCTATAAAACTTTTGTTATATTGTGCTTGGTTGCCAAGAAGGTGAATTGAAAGAATAATTCATTTTACAAGTAAAATTCAACTGCTAATTTTCCTTCTTTCACTTGCATTTCCTTGGTAGCTATAGGTTCTATGCAATATAAATGCAATGTTGTTGGACTAATCCACCATCATCTGCTATTTAATCATTTTCTGAGAAACCAGTGTACTTGACAGACGATAATGCTTGTTCTTGTCATTGCACCAGCATAAATGTAAGATCACTTGTTTGACAGTTGCTTCATATGGGGGTCAACATATTGTTACATTTATTCTTTATGAATTTCCAGTTTCCAATGCTTTCCTGCATTATTTATTCTGTATCCTTTTTGAGTTAATCAGTTGCATGGCTATTCAGGGAAACAAGATTGTTCCGCTGTGGGGTACAGCTCAGTTATTTTTTCATCCTCGTTACATGCATGGTGGTGCCACTAGGTACCTCCTACTTATCCTTAGTTGTAACTCTTTGCATTGATAAGGTTTAGAACAAGTCTTGATAGAGTTAAGTACTTCAACCCTTGTTTTTTAGTCCCGAGGTTGGTGTATATGCATATGCTGCCGCTCAGGTTAAGAAAGCGATGGAGGTGAGTGGTCACTTGTACAGAAAATTCTTCTGTTGATTTTGGACTGTATTAGGGATAATTGATTTCTACTAATCATTAACGCGCCTTAACTGACATGATTCAAACAGGTTACTCATTACTTGGGTGGAGAAAATTATGTCTTTTGGGGTGGTCGTGAAGGTTACCAGTCTCTTTTGAACACAGATATGGAAAGGGAGCTCAATCATTTGGTATGCTAATTGAGTTTGCTTCCTGCCAAAGCATTGTTGAATTGAAAAAAACCCCAATATTCAGAATCTCTCAATTTGGGGTTTATATAATCCCTTTGTTTCCATTCTGACCCATCACACTCCACCAATTTACAGGGAAGGTTTCTTCAAGCTGCTGTAGCCTACAAGAAAAAGATTGGATTTAACGGTAACCTGTCTTCATCTCAGAATCTCATTTTTTTATTTTTTGGTAGGAAATTTTGCATGTCTAATGATCCTAGGTGGAAGATGATTCTTTTCTGAACGAGTTAGGCTAAGTGAACATGATTGACTTTTTTGTCAAGTGTCAAGACTTGTTTTTGATGATATTCTGAAGTATAAAGTTTTTGCCCTCTCTATGTCAGGGACTCTACTAATCGAGCCCAAGCCCCAAGAACCTACAAAGCACCAGTATGTTTCTTACTCTATATTTAATAGCACGTCCTCCGATGCCTTCTTTTCTAAGATATGGTGTTATTTTCTAGGTACGACTGGGATGCTGCAACAACAGCCAATTTCTTGCGGAAATATAGTCTTATAGGTGAGTAATGTAACTCTTTTCCTTATACCAGCTGATTTAGTTGTGAGATAAGTGACCATTTTTTCCCTTCAAGTTGAGTTCCATTTGAGGCTTCTAAATTCACCCTCCTTTTCCTTTACCATTATTATTGATTGCTTTCGTTTTGTTTATAACATAGAGTAATGAAGACCAGATGTAGTAATGTCATTTGACATTGTAAATTGTACCGATTTGTCATTTTAGGGAATTAGTTGAAAAGAATAAGGAGCTTAGAGAGAAGAAGAAACTGAAACAGTTAATTCGTTGATTTCTGTTAATGGTTACAGTCGTTTTTTCAGCCTTTAGAACCCAGCTGCTATGATTATTACACTTGTCAACATCCTGTCTATTCTGTACCAATTCTCACGACGTCATTTACCAACCTGTTTGTTCCTTATGGCATCACTTTGTTACCTTCAATGCTGTTCATCATCTTCCACCTTCAACCTCCTACTTATTCTGTAACAATAATATCAGACCTGGTATGCTTTTACACCAAAGATGCGCCTTCGACGAGCCCTTTTATATCTACCAGCCGTCTTATGCTTTCAAGTTAACATAGGTTAATTCCTATCTTTAATAGCTATAACAGACAGTTTGATGTATGAGTTCGATAGTTGATTTTGACGTATTATCTGAAAATCCCATGTATCAAAGCTTTACTGCTATATGCATAAAACTTCATTACAATATTGAGAGTGTGTGTGAAAGAGAGGCTTTATCTCAATGATGTTGTGATTGCCAAGTTCATTTAAAATGTTATCCTGCAACTATGTTTTGCTTTGATTTGATCACGGGCAACTCCAAAAGATCTTTTTTGCTACAATTTCCAATTTGGCAAACAGTTTATTCCTAAGCTTATTGTTTCATATGATTTCCATAGGAGAATTCAAGCTTAACATTGAGTGCAACCATGCTACTCTTTCTGGCCACAGGTATTTTTATTTTCCTTAAAGATTATCTTAATGGTCAGACCTCATTTAAAATACATGTTTACATGGTCTGCAGCTGCCATCATGAGCTTGAAACTGCAAGAATCAACGGTCTGCTGGGAAATATTGATGCTAACACTGGGGACCCTCAAACTGGTGGGAGATAAACTGGCCTTTTCTATATGTTGAGCAGTATAATTTTAGACATGCAAGTTTATAATTCCATTTCTTTTCTGTTTTGTGTAGGATGGGACACCGATCAATTCATGACAGATATTTCAGAGGCAACTTTAGTTATGCTTAGTGTGATAAGAAATGTATGAAACGAATATCAATTTCTCATTTGTGGAATTCCGTTGCTTTTTAGGATAATTTATTACATCTGATCTTTCTTTTTGTTTTGCACAGGGAGGTTTAGCTCCTGGAGGCTTCAATTTTGATGCAAAATTGTTAGTTTCTGGTTTCCTTATCCCTTTACGAATGCTTATTACCGCTGCATATATAATACTTCATCTCAATGTAGTGCTAAGTTTTGTTTTGCACCTCAACTTCGACCGTATTGAATATGTGGTTCTTATAGGCGAAGGGAGAGTACAGATGTAGAGGACCTATTCATTTCACATATAAGCGGCATGGATACCTTGGCTCGTGGGCTCCGTAATGCTGCCAAGTTGATAGAGGTGAGACTTTCAAATTACCATTTCGTTCCAGCAAATCTTTGCTAAAGACGTCTTCTCGATCACATTTTGAACGAGACATTTTTCTTGCAACCAAATAAAGGGTGGTTCTCTGGCTGAGCTTGTCCGCAAGAGGTATCAGAGTTTCGACTCAGAATTTGGGAAACTGATAGAGGTAACTTCTGCCATTGTTTCGTTTTTACGTGATTTACATCGTTGTTTTAGAGGGCTGAAATTTTTATGTTTTACCAGGATGGCGAGGCTGATTTTGAAACTCTCGAGAAGAAAGTGTTTGACTGGGGTGAGCCAAAGGTCCCATCTGCTAAGCAGGTTAGTAAGATGATGATGATGATGATCAGTCCACATCTTGCATTAATTCTACATCTTCTTTATTCAAGGATAAACCAATACCATTAACCACTTAATCCTTGACTTTCCTTACAAGGGGGACGCCAACATTCTATGCTACACATTGAATATGACAGAAAATATCTGAATATACTCATAACACAAGACTTTTGGGTCATGATGCAGGAACTAGCGGAGATGATTTTCCAGTCTGCACTATAGTCGAGGCGGCGGGAACATGAATAGGATCTTTGTTACATAGTAGAGGGTTAGCAATAAACGATACTGTAGAACAAAATGAAGATGTTGTTAGGATTTGTTTTAATTATAATAAATTATTAATTAATTTAGTTTTAATTTAAAAGATAAAATTTGTCCGATGTTTATTGTGTAAATATTTTGTTGTCATTTTTTTTACTAACTTTAAGAGAGTAAGTATTTTTTAAATATTGAAAATTATAAGAAATTTTTATAAAAATTTTAAAGATTAAGAAGTTCCTTTAAATCTTAATTATATATTTATAATTATTATATTTATTTATATTATAAATTATTTTAATTAAATTTTAAAAATTATTATTTATTATTTTAATATAATTAATATTTATGTATCGTAAATAACACTCAAAGTCCTCCACTTGGATAATAATACTCAATAATTGGAAAAATTCGATTGGGCTATCTTTTTAAATTTTGATTTTTTATAATAATTTTGTTAAAAAATGATTAGTTCATATAAATTGAAATAAGTAAATTAATTTTTATTCAATAATTATTTTAAATTAAACTTTAAATTCTTGAAAATATAAAATAATATTTTTTAATTTTTAACTATATTCAATTTTTAGTTAGTTTTATAGCGATAAAATATTTAATGATATTTTTGGGACTACAATGTTTTGAGACTAAGGAGTGAGGATCTTCCATCAAATTTTATTGTGTCCAACCTTAATTAATTCGCTAAAACGACGTACCCTATCCAATTTTCTAGTGTCCAACCTTTGCTTAATGCCTTAAACGACCAATTTTATAGTGTCCACAACGACGCATCTTCTATCTACTTTTATAGCGTAACGACCAATTTTATAGTTTCCACAACGATGCATCTTCTATCTAATTTTATAGCGTCCAACCTTTTAATGGCCAAAACAACGTTGTTTTGGCCATAGACAGGATCTGAACTTTACAATAAGAGAGTTCCAGTGTGATAAAAAAATTAATATTAATAAAAATTGATAATATATTTGTTGAAAATTTAGAAGAAAAATGAAACTCCAACGTAAAATCATCTACAATCAACGGTGCTTTTGTGTGTAATGGGCAATTATCATATAGAATTGATATATGATCTTCCAGAGAAGACCTTATAAGTATCAACAGATGTTTAACTCCAGTGACCTGCGCCATTTTTCTCTTAAATGACTCTTGAGTCTCGCGAGCAGAACATTATGATTTATGATTCAAGTTTTAACGTTTATCAATCAAACAGGTTTCACTACGGATGTATCGAACCGAAGGACTAATCACGTAACTTTTATTGTAGATAATAACTTGACCCTGGAGGTACGAGTAATAAGAAATTACAAGTTTACACCATCAAACGTTTAAGCCAGAGGTGCTTATTCATATCGCATCTAAGCTGATAATTTTGTTTCAAGGACAAAAAGTGACCCTGTAATTAGTTCCTGCAGGACAAGTGAAGGTGCTTGTCGGATCATCCTTCGGATAGCTGTAAGCATCAGGGCACCTCTGCTTGAAGAACCTGGAGTATTCTGTTGGTCCACACCGTCCAGAATTACAACAATATTGATCGGTCTTGAAAACAGTGCATGGATTGTTGCACCCTCCTGGAGCTTTCAATACGTTCGGGCACTGCCCGTTGATATCTGCAGTGCATCTGATTCCCCGGCACCGCCCTGAAACTGGGCTGAAGTCCATCGGGACGTTAAAGCCGTCGACGAGGGATATGTCGAAGAAGTCCATGTTGTTGAACTGGTTTAATGCATACTCGGCGAGTGTGTTAGGTGGCGAGCCAAAGGCCTGGCAGTTTAGGAGGCCATTACAGTCGCCTGTCTCACACTTGCCTCTACCAGCACCATCGAAATTACACTTGGTTCGTGCCCAAATGCGTGCTTGTTTTGTTCCTGCCGGCACGTTTATGGTCCAGGATTGGCCTCGGTCGAGTCTCCTGCCACCGCCGACTGGGACTGATGCCGCCCAGACGGTGTAAGGGCATTGATTTCGGACTTCAAAAGTTGCTGCATGGCTTGAGGTGAAGATGCAAGCTAAAAGAAAGAGAGGCGCAAGTGGTAGGCAAAGAAAACGCTTCATGTTGATGTTTTGTGGATTGGTTGTGAGAATTTGAGAGGGTTGGGTTGCTATTTATAGGAAAATTGTGGCAACGGGGTTGGAAAATGTGGATTCAGGATAAGGTCATCGACAAATTGTAGCTGAAAACTTTGAAAGATGACACAATGGATTTTGAAAATTTTAAATCTGATGTTACAAGTTTGAATAGTCTTAGTCACCAAATACTAGGTCTAGCTTCAGCGGTATATTTAATCAGTGATTAATGAGGGCATTGATAAATACCAGGTCTAGCTTTAGCGGCATATTTAATCGATGATTAATGAGGGCATTGATCCTCGTTAGGAAGATTCGGATTTTACTAAGTGCTTATTTGGATAAGAATATATTAGTAAAATTTTCGTCAGTAGAACTTTTCTAAAAACAATTTTTTTAAGAAACTAGTTGACTGTTTAGCTGTCATTTAAAAAAGAGTTTTTTTTAAAGTTAGACTATTTGGTAAAATAAAAATTAAAAATACTATTTGGTAGACACTCATTTTTTAAAAAAAAATTGCGATAAAAAAATACTTATTTATCCTCCAAAACCTCAACCAAATAGGTACTAACTTTATATTTTCACTTTATTTATAAAATTATACTTTTTTAGTTTCTTTTTTAGCCTCTGATTTAACTTTTTAACAAGTTTTCTTTTCTCGAGAATCAGTCTAGATAACTAAGCTGAGTCAGTCACCATATTTTCGAGTCTTATTTTAGTTAAACAAGAGATTGAATGAATATACAAGAGATAGACGATCTTGACTTCAGTCGGACATTTACATCAACAGAATGATTGACTAACATGCTTGGAGAACATGAAAATGTGGAAAAAAAAAACCAGCATATGCCCCTTCTGTTAGTGGAAGCGAAGTGGATATTCTATATCATGAACAACATACACCCGATAATTAAAAAATTGAATTCATTTTGCTGGTTCATCTATAAAAGTTTTAACCGATTAATTTTTCAGTTCAGTTTTAATTTTTTAATTCAATTTATTTCAATAATTTTCTTGATTAACAATCGATCAATTTAGTAATTAATTAGTAAGTTTTTGTAAACTAATTAATTTTATAAATTAAAATAAATCAATTAATTTTGATTTAATAATCTCTTTTTTCAATTAAACTTCAAATTAAATTTTCTATTATTAAGGATAGTTTCTTCAATTATATTTTAAAAATTTTAATTTATTTAATTTTTCTAGATGGGAGAGTCTTCTACCTAAGCTGAGTCAGTCGCTATGTTCTACTTATTTTAGTTAAACACGAGATTGAATAATAGACGGTCGTGACTTTAGTTGGACATTACTATATAAATGAACCGAATGATTGACTAAAATGCTTGGAGAACATGAAAATGTGGAAAAAACCAGCATATGCCCTTTTTAGTTTATCCTCTGTGACTGGAAACGAAGTTGGCATTCTGCACCGTGAACACTCAAGGCATGACATCTGTATTGCTTTCAGAAAACTGTGGCCTCTTCCATTCAGAGGGACAAAACGGCCAAATTTGGCAGAACTTAGGACCAAAGACTTTTAAGATCGTTACCTGAGGTTTGGCTGACTTCTTTTTTTTTTGTGTGAATTATTTTTATTTTTATTTTTGTTTTCTTTTTAATAAAAACAAAAAAACTTGTTTAATTGTAAATTGAGCTATATTTTTATGTTTGATGATAATTACATATTAGATAAAATTTAAAGATAAATTATTTTCAATTAATTAAATTTATTTTAATCTCATGTGTAATATTTATAAGTCAATTATTAATAAAAAATCGTTTATTTTATTAAAATTTTATTTATAAATTAATATTTAATTTTAATATATTTTAATTAATAAATCAAAATTTTATTTAAAATTGTTATATTTTATTAATTTAATTATATTTATTAATAATTATTAAATTAATGCACAAATTAAATATTAAATTATTCATAAATTTTATTAATAATTAATATATTAACTAATGTCATAATATATTTTTAATTGATATTAAATTAGATTATGAAAAATAGAAATAGGAAACAAAACTACTTTTATTGTTTTAATAAATCCCACTTGAATCCCACACTATGACTCCGGATCTAGGCAGAACCGGTTCATTGCTACCCTTAGTCTTAAATTGTAATCAAGCAGAAACTAATTTTTTTTATTTGGTTCAGATTACAGGACTTAATCCTTATTATTGTCAACTTTAAATATGTTTTTATATAATTTTAGGATTTTTAATGTTATTACTTGAGAAAAAAAACAAAAAGAGTGAGTTTGAGTTAGTGATGTGGGCGGAGGAGATGGATTTGTTGATATTAATAAAAAATTGATAATATATTTGTTGAAAATTTAGAAGAAAAAAGAAACTCCAACGTAAAATCATCTACAATCAACGGTGATTATGTGTGTAATGGGCAAATATCATATGGAATTGATATATGATATTCCAGAGAAGACCTTATAAGTATCAACAGATGTTTTAACTCTAGTAATCACGTAAGTTTTATTGTAGATAATAACGTGACCCTGGAGGTACGAGTAATAAGAAATTACAAGTTTACACATCAGCAAACGTTTAAGCCAGAGGTGTTTATTCATATCTTATTCATATCGCATCTAAGCTGATCAATGTTGTTTCAAGGACAAAAAGTGACCCTGTAATTAGTTCCTGCAGGACAAGTGAAGGTGCTTGTCTGATCATCCTTGGGATAACTGTATGCATCAGGGCACCTCTGCTTGAAGAACCTGGAGTAATCTGTTGGTGAGCACTGTCCAGAATTACAGCAATATTGATCGGTCTTGAAAACAGTGCATGGATTGTTGCACCCTCCTGGAGCTTTCAATTCGTTAGGGCACTGCCCGTTGATATCTGCAGTGCATCTGATTCCCCGGCACTGCCCTGAAACTGGGTTGAAGTCCATCGGGACGTTAAAGCCGTCGACGAGAGAAATGTCGAAGAAGTCCATATTGTTAAACTGGTTCAATGCGTACTCAGCAAGTGTGTTAGGTGGCGAGCCAAAAGGCTTGGCAGTTTAGGAGGCCATTACAGTCGCCTGTCTCACACCTGCCTCTACCAGCACCATCGAAACTGCACTTGGTTCGTGCCCAAATGCGTGCTTGTTTTGTTCCTGCCGGCACGTCTATGGTCCAAGATTGGCCTTGGTCGAGTTGCCTGCCACCGCCGACTGGGACCGATGCCGCCCAGACGGTGTACGAGCATTGGTTTCGGACTTCGAAAGTTGCTGCATGGCTTGAGGTGACGATGTAAGTTAAAAGAACGAGAGGGGCAAGTGGTAGGCAAAGAACACGCTTCATGTTGATGTTTTGTGGATTGATTGTGAGAATTTGAGAGGGTTGGGTTGCTATATATAGGGAAAATTGTGGCGACGGGGTTAGAAAATGTGGATTCAGGATAAGGTCATCGACAAATTCTAGCTGGAAACTTTGAAAGATGACACAATGGATTTTGACAAATTTACATCTGATATTACAAGTTTGAATAGTATTAGTCACCAATTACTAGGTCTATCTTTAAAGGCATATTTGATTAAGGATTAATTAGCGTATTAAACCTCGCTAAGATAATCCAAACTTTACTTGGTCTAATCTATATTCAATATTTTCACTTTATGTATAAAATTATACTTTTGTAGCCATTGATTTAGCTATTTAACAAGTTTTCTTTGATCCAGATTTAGTATACCATAACACATAAGAAACTAATTTCCTACTGTAAACTAAACTAAGCACAGAAAATGTCTTGTTTGGTTTATCTACATTTAGTTATTCGATGACTTGTATGTCCTTCTAGATAGGAGAGTCTTCTAAGTAAGCCGAGTCAGTCACCATGTTCTACAGTCTTATTTTAGTTAAACAAGAGATTTCAGTGAATATACCCAATAGATAGACGTTCGTGACTTTCGTTGGACATTACTATTTAAGTGAACACAATGATTGACTAAAAATGTATGTGGAAAAAACCAGCATATGCTGTCTTCAGTTTATCCCCTGTGAGTGGATACGAAGTTGATATTCTGTACTATGAATACCCGAAACATGACAGCTGTATTGCTTTCGGAAAACTGGAGCCTCTTCCATTCAGAGAAGACAAAAAGGCCAAATTTGGCAGAATTTAGGACCAAAGACTTTTAAGATCATTACGTTACGTTTTTCGCTTGTGATTTTTAATTTTAATTTTTTAAATAAAAATAAAAATATTATATTTTTATGACTGATGACAATTATATATTAAATAAAATTTAAAGATAAATTATTTTTAATTAATATTTATTTTTTATATATTTTAATTATTAAATCAAAATTTTATTTTAAATTTATATATTTTGAAGATATTTTAAATTTTAATTATATTTATTAATAATTATTAAATTAAAAATATTTATTTTAATTAAAAATTAAATAAATTATTAAATTAAATTAACTTATTTATAATTCTTATCCATAATTAATTTTATTTATTTATTAGTATACAAAGATAAATTAAATAATATTACCCATAATAACTACAAAATAAATAGTTATTTTGTTTTCAATAAATAAAATATGGAAAACCCAGCATCTGCCCTTTTCAGTGTATCCTCGGTGAGTGAAAACGAAGTTGATGTTCATCTTCTGTGCCATGAACACTCAAAACGTGACATCTGTATTGCTTTAAGATCACTATATAATGGCCATTTTATTTGACCGAAATAAAAAAAATATTTTGGGGATTATTGTCTAAATTGTTTTTATATTATAAAATATTTATTAATATATAAAAATAAATGAGATAATATTAATTATTAAAACTATAAAAATGAATAAAATAATAGCTATATAATTATATCATTGTTTAGTGAAAATTTTATTAATTATTTGAACAGTTTAATTTTAAGTTGATATTAATAAATATTTATTAAAAATGCTGAAATAAAATTAACCAATTAAATTTTTATCTTAATTCCTTAAACTATAACTCTAATTTATATACTGAATTTCATTAACTAATTTATAAAATAAACTTTATAAAACAACGTATTTTCAATAAATAGTTATTTAAACTAACATAAAAATTTAATTTACAAAATACATATGAAAGCAAATAAAAAGCAACGTAGAATGGAAAAACTAATTATAGATGTTCCACGTCATCAACTGACAATACGTAGGCATTTGATGACATGGCAAGATGAGTAAAGAATGAAATCCACGTCACCCTTGAGTTACCTCTCTGTACGCAGCTTCCATCCTTCTTCGTTTCTTCGATTCTGTTCCCAAATCAAAATCACAAACAACAAACGAACTCTCTTTATCTCTTCCTCCTCAGTCCTCCCCTCCACAAAACTTTCGATTTTACGTTTCGGGCCCTGGAAAGACAATTCGTTTCGCGGGCAGACCCTTTTCTGTTCTCTTCAGGCACGTTACTTTCATTTCATATGTATGGGGATAACTATAATCGTGTAGTAGTTTTCGTTTCTGAGAGCCGTTTGGTTGTGTTTACGCAGAGAGGAACAGGGCTGCTCTGTTTTGTTCGCAGATCTGATCCTTAATTCTTATTTCTGTTTCTCGTTAATAACCAAGATGGGTATATTGTTTACGAAGATGTTCTCTTCTCTTTTCGGCAACAAAGAGGCCAGGATCCTCGTACTTGGCCTCGACAATGCCGGCAAAACCACAATTCTCTGTAATGTTTATATTTTTTCGTAAAAAAAAAGCTTTTAATTCCTCATTTAGTTTTTGAATAATGGGTATTTGTTGGATTTTGATGATATTGTCGTTTTGACTTGTAATTTGATTCAGATCGACTTCAGATGGGCGAAGTTGTCTCCACTATTCCAAGTACGTATCTTTCTCCGCAATTACGTAGATTTCGTGTTCATTTTAGTTGCCGAGAATTTTTTTCCGAATATGGGAAATAAAAGATTTCGATCTGATCAGTTCTTTTATGTTGCTCTCTAGTTCGTCCATGAGCTCTATTGTATTAGACTTGGTTGATTCAAAGTTTTGTGCTTCAAGAACTTAGTAGATGGACATACTAAGAATTCAATTTTTTAAATTAAAATGAGTTTAACACTTGCTTAGCCTATTGTTCTTTGTCTTATTTCTAATCAGTTTGTTTTTCCAATGCAGCAATTGGATTCAATGTTGAAACTGTTCAATACAATAATATCAAATTTCAAGTATGGGACCTTGGTATGCCAATTTATTGTTCCTCATGTCTATCCCTTCCAAGCCATTAACATCTCCCCTTCTTGCCTAATTAATGATATATATGTCACAACTAGACGAGCTACTGCTCTGCATAATGTTCCAGTGCTTTATTAGTTCTTGTGTGGACTAATTCATGCAGAATCAATATCAACTTTCTAGGATTAAGTTGCTCATTAAGATGCATAGTATTTTAAATTTTTAATTGCTTAATATTGCTGGAATCTTGTTAATTAAATTCAAGTCAGTATCTTATCCTGATGGCATTTGTCTTGTTTGTTGATGTAGGTGGGCAAACGAGTATCAGGTAACTTCTGAGTTGTTTGCTTCGTTCTTATTATTATTATTAGTTCTAGTATGTCTTTTTAAAAGCAGAATCAGCTTCATTTGGGTTAAAGAACCTCATTATCAAATTCCTTTTTGCTTGAGCTTTTCAGTGATCATTCACTAATTGGTTAGGTTATATGACACCAATTTTTGTTTCTGAAAAGATGTAGATGTGCCATATGGTATGCTATATGCTGAATACTTGCTTACTCTTTGCTGTTGTTTAATGAATGAAAATGAAAATGATACCAACGCTGATGTACAAAGAATAGAAGCGATATCAAACTATTAGTTAGAACTCACAAAACCTATAAAATTTAGTTGCTGGATTATCTGTTTAGGTTGCTAGAATTTCAACTTTGATATGGTTGGAATTTTGGGTTTGATATAGCTAGAATTTTAGGTTTGATATAGTTGGAATTTTAGAGTAGGTATCAGTAGAATTCTAGGGTTGGTATGGCTAGAATTCTAGGTTTTTGGTTGTTGGAATTTTAATGAGGTGGACAAACAATAGAGGGTAGGCAATTAAGAATCACTCTTAGGATCTAATAGTTAATTAGAGAAAGAATCACATTTTCAAATTGAAATTTATTGAAAAATTTCAGGGGTATCCTTTAATGAAGGGTTGAATACACACACATATATAAGTTCTTAGAACCCTTATTGTAGTAGTAAAAGAATTCCTGATTAAAATATCCAAAATAGAATTGAATCATACTCTAAAGGATTCTTTATTGTTAAATAACTTTGAGTCTTAAAAAACTATTATAATATATCTAACTTACTATTACTTCATATCTAATAAGAAACATAGCATAAAAAAATATCAGCCCTTTTTGCCTTTGCTGTCATCTAAACTCCACTCTTCACTCCACCAAATTAAAGCTTATTATTGGGTATTTATCTTCTTTTATTTCTGTTATAAATTCTAAGCTCTTGTGCATCAAATGCTCACATCAATTTCAAGTTTTTCTGTTGTCTTTTACATCGTTTTTAATAAAAGAATAGACGAAAAACTAACAGAATGTTACATGGAAGGTTATTTGAACAATACTATAAGAGGATAAATGATAGTTTTTAAAATATAAAATTGAAATGAGAAAATGTCAAGCTAAAGGATGTCCTAGTACATTTAACCCTTTGTTAATCAAAACTGATTCTTCATAAGTTTTTAATCTGCTTTCTTTGTGTTTTATGACAGGCCATATTGGAGGTGTTATTTTCCCAACACACAAGCAATTATCTATGTTGTGGATTCCAGTGACACTGATAGATTGGTGATAGCCAAGGATGAGTTTCATGCAATTCTGGAGGTATGCTTAACTCCATTTTATCTTTGCCTTTTAAAAAGGCAGAGATATAACTGCTGGCCTACCCATCAAAAACAATTATGCACTTTAATTTTTGGTATATTATATTACTTATAAATTTGAAATAAGCTGTGTAATGGACGTTAACTTCTCTAGAGTTGTTTATGCTGATGGCTGGCCAGCTAGCCATGTAATTATGAAAGCGATGTAATATTTCTCTATCACCTATTTTCGGGTCATGATGGAGATATATGTGAGCAAGAAATTGGCTGAAGAGGTTTCTGGTGGGATTAATACTCAGCTTAGGATTCCCACAGCCAATTTAAGATGTACCATTTATGCAATCACTTCAAAAGTCTAATTTTGCAATAAGTGAGGAAAAGGTTTTGCAAGATGTGTTTGCTTTGCTCAATAAATTGTTGACAAGGGTTAATTAAACATGTCCATAGTAGTGATCATGTACCCATACTCTCTCTGAGGGGAAAAGTTCTTTTGGTGTTTTTAAACTTTGAAGTGATGTTGTGCATGAGCATGTGAGGGGACCATTTGCGTTAGTATTACTTGGAGTTGGACTAGTAGGTGAGAATAGACAATATACACAAGCACATGGGAAAGATCATTTTCCATTCTTCTTTTAAACAAAAAGAAAACGATCCATGCTTCATGACGAAATTTGTTCCGTTCATTTATGACTTCTGAATTACATTGAGAGTTAATGCATTCCTTCCTGATGATAAATGAGAGCATTTCATGTGTTTTTTTCTACAGGAGGAAGAGTTAAAAGGTTCTGTTGTTCTCATCTTTGCAAACAAGCAGGTTCGGTCTAACCTAGTTGTGTATTGTCGAAGACTTGTTAGATGGCTGCAGAAATTTACATCAACTTATTTGATAGTTAATTGAGAAAGAAGTTGCATTTAGGGCTTTTTCTTCCATTTCAATGCATAAATGTATCTTTTTGTGATTTATCCAGCAAATTTGTGGCATTTTCCTTTCCTGTTTTTAAGATGATTCTTCGATAACTATAGGATCTTCCCGGTGCACTTGACGATGCTGCTGTGACTGAAGCTTTAGAATTACACAAGATAAAGAATAGACAATGGTCAATTTTTAAAACTTCTGCCATCAAAGGAGAAGGTCTATTTGAGGGCTTGGATTGGTAAGTTTCTTACAGAAGAATTTCTTTCAGGGTCCATGATCATGAGCAGAATTACACTAGCACATAGAAAAACATGGACCACGGCATCAAATGTATTAACTTTGCAGTCTATCCTATGGCAGTAAGCACGAATATATTTACAAGTCCAACCCGTGAATGAAGAGAGAGAGAGATGCTAACCTTTTTTTTTTTCTTTTGTCTGAATATTTCCAATCTCTGTTATTCTGTTTGATCCAAAAATTTTCGCAATCGACCATTAATCTTTGATGTAGGTTGAGTAACACGCTGCAGTCTGGAAGTGGTTAAGTTTACGCAAAAGTTGGCGTCGTCTCTCACAACATAATTCAAGAAGGATAGCAGAGCTTGGTGGTGTGGCTGGTCAGAGAGAAGTGCTCTTTCCTTTGTTGCAGTTTTGCTGTTTGACCTTCACTAGTTTTTCCTGCTAATTTACTTGTAAAATCTTTCATAAGAGATGCGACCAATTGGATCTTCATATTCTCTTCCTATGCCTATTTCTTTTGACATGAGTTTTTGTGCTCTATCTTATGTGGGACGATGGTGGCGTAATTGTATTCATTCCATTGTTTCGTCCTGCTTATAATCCTTCTTGATACCTTACTTTTCGTCTGCATAACATATGCCATGAAACGACGCATACAGCCCATTAAACCATGTATTGCATTTTCAGATCTGGTTCTTTTTAATGGACATATTATCGTTCTTTGTTCAGTCAGAAGCCCGTTAGAAACAGGCCTGCAAAATAAGTGGAGGTTTAGGTTGAGTCTTTTAATTTGGTTCGGCAGGCTGAGTCAAAGTCGGGCTGAGTTTGGACTGCCATTAGTTAGGGTTAGGAACAGTCCAGGGGAGCTTGAACATCTTAAGGTCCGAACTTGGAAAAGATTTCGGACTCAAGTCTATAAGTTCGGAACAACATATTTTAGTTTATTAATTTTGGATTGGATTTATCTAAAAATACTTTGTCAAGAACTCGAACTCAATAAGACTCATTTATCAATATTTGAGTTTTAATTCGAATTATATTAAACAGAATTTGATTTATTGATTTTGAATTATATTAGGTTTATATTTATTTGCCAGACAGTATTAAAAATCCAATTTGTGTATCATCAAGTTTCCCCCACCCCCTTTCCACGAGGTTGGCTTTTTATATTTTATAATGGGAGAAAACAATTTTCAAGTACAAGAAAATTAAAATTTTCATTGCTAAATAGAACTGATCTCGAAAGTAAATTCCGTTAATTTCAAGCATATATATTATAATAGTTAAGTGAATAGGTTGCATCATATAATATTGACGTGTTACTCTCTTGCATCTTAATAATATCTCGTAATTATCATTTCTACAGGTCTAGGAAGACTTCTTCAATATATGAATAATCAAAATCTTAAAAAAGTGTATGCTGACGCCTATATCTATGGATAAATTCACCGAGAATATACAAAAGGATGTGTATATATATTGTTTATCAGTGAAATTGTTTTAGTAGATGAGACAAGAGAGGATATCAATGTCAAGTTAGAAATTTATAAGGATACGTTAGAGTTGAAGGACTTTAAATTGAATAGGATTAAGATTAAGAACTTAGAGTATAATTTTTCGGGTCATAAGACAACCTCCAGTGTGGAGGTAAAAAATTGTCCAAAAGTTATATCACAAAAAGAGCGTTTTAAGTATCTATAATTTATTATCCAAAGTAATAGAGAGATCGATGAAGACGTAGTTTACCATATCACATCAGGGTGACTTAAATGGAAAAGTGCTTTAAGAGTTTTATAATGTAACAAAAACATACTACTCAAATAAAAGTGGCTAATATTAATTAAAAAAATTAAGAAAGACAAGACCTAAGTGGTTCAGATATGTTAATATGAGATATTCTAGCGCTTCAGTGAAAAATGTAAGAAGATTTTACTTAGAGACTACAAGAGGAAAAAAGGAAGGCCTAAGAAGAATTGGACAGAGACGATAAAAAATGATATGACTATGTTGAAATTTATCGATAATATAACCTTAATTGGAAGCTTAGCATACTAAAATAAGGGTAAAAAATCTCACATTTAAAGGTCATTGATAGGAGCACGAAAGGTAATGGAGGAATGAAAGAGTGCAAGAATCTTACAGACAATACAACCAATAGAATAGTCCTTTCGAGCAGACTAGTCTCCAAGTAAAATAACAATTAACAAATCTTAGATCCCTTATCAAAAACAAGTCCTAGGATATATATATATAGCAACTATCCTAGAGTATTATTCGCTAACAATTCAAGAAAATGCCTAGAAGATAGGTGATAAAAGCTAGTGGGAAGTGACACTAGAGGGGTGCTCCACTCCATCTAGGTGGTAGAACTTGACCAAATCTTTAGGAGTTAGTTCAACGTGGATACCCAACAGCTCAGTAAGTTGGACTTGGTCGACAACCTGCTCCTTGTCATGTGCTTTCTTTTTCTTTCTAGAATAAGTCAGTAAGGGAGAAGTGGTGGGAGTCGTATCAGTACTTCCCTCCTGGAAACTCACCTTGTCCTTAAAAAAGAAGGAAACTGACCAACGAGAAGATTATAGTTCTCCTAACTAGCTTCTTCAAGGGGCCGCTCTTACCATTGAACCGAGAGTTCTAAAGTTGTGTGTCCACCCTATTGAATCTAGTGGTGAGCTAAGAACTTGACAGGTGCAAGTTCAAGCTCAAAATCAGAGTTAAGCGGGAGAGGACTGGAGGTACATTTGGTAGCTGGCCATGAGTTGGACATAACAAAAAAACATGAAAAATGGGATGAATCTTTGATGTGGACGGTAATTTCAATTCATAGGCAACAGTTCCAACTTGACGTATAACCTTGTATGGCCCAAAAAAATGAGGAGATAACTTCTCATATTTCTTTTTGGCGAGGGATGCTGTCAATAGGGTTGAAGACGGAGAAATACGACATCACCAACTTGAAAACTCAGCTCACTTCTTTTAGAATCTGCTTTGATCTTTATATGAGATTGAGCTTTTAAGAAATTATCTTTTAAAAGCTTTAGCATGTCATCACGGGCAATCAGCTAGTCTTCTAGGTTTTGAATTCGAGTTTCTCCTGGTATAAAGGGATGAATAGGAGTTAGATCTTGGCCATAGACTAACTTGAAAGGTGTTGTGCCTGTGGAAGTATGGAAGCCAATGTTGAAGGAGAATTCTGCCCATGGAAGGTAATGACTCCAAACTTTCGGCTATTCATGAGCAAAACATCGAAAGTAGGTTTTCAAACAGTGATTTACAACCTTTGTTCGTCTGTCTAATTGTGGATGGTAAGAAGTTGTCATACGGAGACGAGTCTTGCTCAACCGAAATAGTTCTTGCCAGAAAGTATTAAGAAATATAGCATCCCTATTAGAGAGCATAGAGCGTGGAATGCCATGGAGCCACACTATTTCTCTGCAAAAAAGGTCAGCAACAGATTTGGCAGTAAAAGGATGAGATAAAGGTAAAAAATATGAATATTTACTCAATCAATCAACGACCACTAGCATGGTATTGAATCCATTTGATTTGGGCAGGCTAACAATGAAATCAAGAGAGATGTCTTCCCAAATTTTGTTTGGAACAAGTAATGGTTGTAACAAACTCGCTAGTGCCAAGGCTTCATACATGTTCTTTTGATAAGTCAGGCAAATTTGAACAAACTCCCAGACATCTTGCTTCATACCAGGCCAAAAAAAATTTAACGAGACCCTTTTGAAGGTCTTTAGGTAACCACAATGACCCGCAGATAAGGTATCATGTGACTCAGACAGAAGCTTCTAGCAGAAAATGGGAATGTCAGGAATTACAAGACAATTTTTATAATATAGTTTTTGATTCACCAACTGAAAATCTGGATCAGAGTGGGGGTCTTGAGATAAAGATGACATAATCTCTTGGGTATATGGGTCCACTTGAAGAGCTTCTTCCAAATCCATGAAATCCAAGGGTACAGGTAACGCCAAAGCAAGAAAATCGATGTGTTGTGGGTGACGAGAGAGTGCATCAACTCCCTTATTTTCTTTTCCAGTTCGGTATTTAATTGAGAAATTGAAAGCGAGCAGCTTGAGGATGAGTCTTTGCTGCTCATTGGTAGAAATTCGCTGCTCCAATAAGTATTTGAGGCTGGAATGATCAGTTTGAACGGAGAAGTGTCGGCCCAATATATAATGCCTCCATTTCTGTAAAGCAAGTACAAGGGCCAGTAATTCTGTATCATAAGTAGACTTCAAGTGGTTAGAGAGGGAGAAACCCTTATTGAAATAGGTAATGGGATGATCTGATTGGAGAAGTATAGTGCCAATGCTTGCAGAAGAAGCATCACACTCTACTGTAAAAGGCTTAGTAAAATCAGGCAAACGCAAAATAGGGACAGAAATCAATGCTTGTTTTAGATCATTGAAGGCCTTTTCAGCAGCTGGAGACCAAATGAATCCATTTTTGTAGGTCAGATCAGTCAGGAGCCCAGCAAGGATGCCGTAGCCCTTGATAAATATGCGATAATATCCTGTTAAGCCCAAAAAACCACGAAGCGCTTTAACATTTGTTGGCACGGGCCACTCTTGAACAACTTTGATCTTATCTTGGTCTACTTCAACTCCTTTCACTGACACCACATAACCAAAAGAGGAAATTTGTGCTTGAACGAGCAAACACTTAGAAGCCTTAGTAAAGAAGTAATTGTCTCGAAGAAGCTCCGATACAGTCTTCAAATGCTAGAGGTGTTCTTTGATTGAATGGCTATAAATGGGGATGTCATAAAAAAAACCAAGATAAATTTGCAGAGATATGGCCTGAAAAGATCATTCATAGTTGCTTG
The DNA here is from genome assembly GCA_025629805.1 of Erythroxylum baracoense. Classification (NCBI taxonomy): domain Eukaryota; kingdom Viridiplantae; phylum Streptophyta; class Magnoliopsida; order Malpighiales; family Erythroxylaceae; genus Erythroxylum; species Erythroxylum baracoense. Next base: position 788,011 of record JAOTAY010000008.1, on the reverse strand, counting down.
GAAAGTAGATGGGGCATTGGTGAGGCCAAATGGCATGATAACAAACTCGTAATGACCAGAATGTGTTCGGAAGGCTGTCTTGGTGATGTCCTCAGAATTAACACGGATTTGATGATAGCCGGAGCGTAAATCAATTTTAGAAAAAATATGTCGCGCTATGCAATTCGTCAAGTAGTTCATCGATATTAGATATGGGATATTTATCTGGGATAGTGATTTGGTTCAAGGATCGGTAATCAATAAACATGCGCGATGTGTGATCTTTCTTTTTCACCAAAAAGACAGGGTTAGCAAAAGGACTAGAGCTGGGTTGTACAAAACCTGACTGTAGCAAGTCGGAGACTTCAGCTTTAATTTCAAATTTTTGATTGTGAGGGTAGCGGTAAGGTTTAATATTGGGTGGTTTGGAATTCGAAAGAAGGGTTATATGGTGAGTGTGGTGTCGAAATGGAGGTAAAGTCTTGGGTTCCAGAAAAACAGTCTCAAATTCGTTTAGTAGAAGTTGTAGTTCAAGGTTATATGGGTATGGATCACCTGATTCAGTGCTCTCGATAGCCAAATACTATAAGGTAGCTTTTGCTGGTGCTTTGTGTGGGACCCCTTGTAGCTTATATTTCTTCCTATTTAAATGAAAAATGAGAAACATCTCATTCCAATTAGCTTGGACCGTGTTGAACGATGCAAGCCATTGAATGCCCAGCACAAGATCAACTCCTCCTATTGAACAAGGGAAGTAATTCTATATAAGTTTCAAGTTAGGTAGTTGTACCTCAACATTAGGGCAGATCTGATTGCAGCGAATGACATCTCCATTTCCTATTTGTACACCAAATGTGGGAACAAACTGGATTAGAAGTTGAAGGTCACTGACGATGATGTAGGCGATGAAATTGTGCGTGGACCCACTATCAACAAGTATTAGGACCTCTTTGTTACCAAGAGTCCCTTTAAGCTTCATTGTAGTTCCATTTGACTTACCCAAAATGGAGTGGAGACTAATCTCGGCAATGTTAGCTTGTGAGCTATCTTCATCATCATTGTTCCCAACTTCCTCGTCATTGCCATTAGTGATTTCCAACAAGGAGAAAGCTCCTAGTTTGCACCAGTGACCTGACTCAAATTTCTCATTACAACAGAAACATAGGCCCTTGGCAATTTCATTTTGTCGCTCGACCTCCCAAGAGATGAATTTGGCTGGGTAATAAGTTGGGTTGTTGTAGATGGGCCGTGTGTTTATCGACAATCTGGTGGGAGATATTTTGGCTTTCATGTGGAGTAGAAACTTTTGCAGGGTAGGAGTTAGTGTTGGGCTGGGATGAGCTGGACCAATTGGGTCCTGTGGTAACTCAGCTTGGAACTAATTTGGATTCAAATTCCAAGGCCAAACTCATGGCCTTATACATAGTGTGGGGCTTATGTATCCTCACATCTGCTTTAAGATCCTCACGTAGGCTATTGAGGAAAACACGCAACAGGCAGTGGTCAGGCCAGTTTGTTACTCGAGCTGATCGTCTTGCAAACTCTTGCTGCTATTCTTAAACAGTACCAATTTGGCGAATGCTACATAGGAAGTCATCTAGGTTCTGAAACTCAGCAAGACCATAATTTTGCTGAAATGCCTTAACAAATTCCTCCCAGAAAACGAGAGTTCGGTCATTGTTAAGCCATGAGAATAAATCCAGTGCGTCACCTTCAAGGTACATAGCTGCAATATCAACCTTAAGTTCATCCGGAGTTTGATAGCAGCGGAAATATTTCTCCGCTTTGAGGATGCAATCACGGTGTCTCGTTTTTCAAATTTTGGAAATTCCATCTTGGTGTGGAGGCGTCAATAGGGGTGTTTACTCCACAATGGATTGTCAACTTCTTCATCATTGTCATCCCAATGTGAAGATCGTCTTTCTTTAGCTTCATTTAGGTGAGCTGGACTCTTGCTTATCCCACGACTTGTTTCTGGGCGCTGGTTTTGATGATATTAGGTTTTGAGTACTGCAACATCAGCAGCCAAAGCAACGCTAGTTGTGAGCAGTTGCTGTGTGGAAGGGTCAGATGAGTGTTTGGTAGAGTTGTTGGTGGGTGGAAGGTTTGCGGGTGGGTCTGTCTGGTTAGAGGTCTCAGTGGTTGAAGGGTTAGATCGTGTGTCCACCATGGTGGATCTTTTACTGCTCTGATAGCAAAATGATAGGAGCAGGAAAGGTATTGGAAGAATGAAAAAGTGCAATAATCTTAAAGACAATACAACTAATAGAATAGTCCTTTCGAGCGGACCAGTCTCCAAGTAAAATAACAATTAACAAATCTTAAACCCCTTATCAAAAACAAGTCCTAGGATATATATATGGTAACTATCCTAAAGTATTATTCGCTAACAATTCAAGAAAATGCCTAGAAGATAGGTGAAGTGACGCTAGTGGGAGGTGACGGTCAATCCAGGTGGTAAAACTTGACCAAATCTTCAGGAGTTAGTTCAACGTGGATACCCAACAGCTCAGTAAGCTGAACTTGGTCGACAACCTGCTCCTTGTCATATGCTTTCTTCTTCTTTTTAGAACAAGTCAATAGGGAGTAGTGGTGGGAGTCGTATCAGTCATTTTCTTTCTCATATGTCTTTTAGTCATTTTCTTTCAAGGCCTCAAGGCTCATGTTTTGTATTTAACCTAAATATTTTCATATTTAGCGTAAATATTTTCTTGTTTGATTTATTTATTTACTTTCCTCCTTCTTTGTTTGTATATTTGTTTACCTTTTTATCTCTTATTTTTATTGTTACCCTTGTTCTATATTTATTATTTTATTGATTTTGTTACTTTTTATATTTTTATTTATAAATATTTATTAATCATCATCATCTTTTATGTCTATTTTTATTTTAAGTACTATTACTTTATATATATATATGTGTGTGTGTGTGTCTATCAGAAACAACCTCTCTACTAGTTAAAAATAAGGTTATGTACTTTTGAACTTTCTCAGATGCCGTGATCATCGGGACTTTCATTGAATTGTTGGTATTGCTGGTGGTATTGTAACTTCATTTATGTTAAAATTGTTCAAACTTAAGCCCTGGTTTGGATTGAAGGAAAGCAAGAGAAAAGAAAGGAAGAGAATTGAACTTCTCTTGTTTTCCACCGCTTGGACAAAAATAAGCAAAGGAAAAGTGAGAGAATGGAGAGGAAATTGAGGGAAATTTGGGCCAAATATATTTCCCTTCAAATTAGTAGAAAAGCAGGAGAAATCTAAGACAAGAGAATCTCAATATATGTAAATTACAAGAGAATTTCTTCAATTCCCTTCTTTGATAAATTAGGAAAACAAACCGAAGAAAAGAAATCATATTTCTCTTCTATTCTTTTCTCCTCTTTTCCTCTCAATATTTCCTTTCCTTTCCCTTGTGCAAGTAAGGATCCAAACCAAGGCTAAGAGTTTGAAATAAGTGAAAAAGTAACACGTGTTTATCAGCAAGCTCAATCGATAAAATGTTCATAAAAGGAAAAACTTAAGGATCGCATGAATTCAATAATTGTCCCGTAATAGCAACATCCTAGGTAGATATTTCACAATATGTTCAAGTCTCCTATCTTGTTATACACTTCCCAATGTAAGAATTTTCCAACTGAAAATCAAATTCATTGTTAAACCTTTATAAGTATTAAAATTTCCAAATAGACTTTGGTTATAATTCAATGTTTTGGTCGATTGACTTCCAAGTTCATACTCTATAGTCTATTCAATCCCACTAAAAAATATTTTCTCGCCTTGCATGTTCGTCAAAGGCATTAATGACTTTTAATCTGATGAACTTCTCTCCTACCTAACCCACCTATACCCGTATCAATGGTTCGGTCAAAATCGACGGCCAAAAGCACTTTCCAGTTAGCAGTGACGAGAGGGCCAAAGCGTCGCCAAAGAATCCATATATATTATAGCTTTCCTACTCCTATTTTTCAAGGGCTCGGTTTATAATCCTCCATTAACAATGTACGTAACAACCCAAAAGTTCTTCAATAAATTAATATTGGATCATTGACTACGTGAATCTAACCAAGTCAAATGAGCTACTTAATTGGAAGATCTAAGATGAGTTGTACAATAAGTTTTGGAAGATACAAAATATCGAGATTTTTATAGTAGTTTAACAACCAACAAGACTTGGAATTTAAGAAAGCTTGAGAGTAGTTAGAACCTTGTTAAGGTCAGAAAGTTACTTAAACTTTGAGACTTTGGAAGGATGCACAAATAAGGTGGAAATTACGTTAATTTATGCCTACTCTATTTTATAAATATTCATCTATTTAATTTCTGTCAATCTTATTTATTGGATGGATAAATGCTTATAGTATAGAATAAGTACAGAATAATAGAAACAGGTGATCTATCACCAGAAATTATCTTAATAACTAAGTAAATTTTGAAATCTTTTTCTCGGTCAAAATTTAAACATCTTTTATAAAATATATTTGCATCTTCAGCCTCCAACTTGTGCTATAATTGTAGAACTTGTCATCTACCTGCATTTTTGCAAATACTCGTTCAGACTTTTGGTTTATTCTATTTAAGAAACGCACATATCACTCCATTTGGATTTTAGTGTCGTGGAGGATAGATTGGGCTGGCACCTTACCTATCTATTGCTTTATTCTTTTCAAATAATTGAGGAATAAATTACAAATTAAACATAAATATGGAAGACTTTTTCTCTTTTTAATTGTATAAAAATGTCCTAAAGAACTTTAAGCTTCAGAATTTAATGAATTTGTGATGAATGTAACATAATTATAAGATTCAATTAATATTACTGAGATTAGTACTATTAATTTAATATCAGTACAAGACAACCTAAAAGTCTTATTAATAATTTATAATTTTCTAGTTTACTCCTAACAGCCATGCATATGTTTAGAAACGATATCTAAATTTATAAACTAATTTTATCGTGTCGTTGAATTGAATGTAGACCGGATATTATCCATTATATATATATATATAATGGATAAGCTTTTCAAATTTTTCTTCTGGTATATAGTCTAAACAAATATTTTATATATTTTAAAACAGACTATTGATACCACATACTGCAAATTGCTGAATAAGTCAAAATTAAAAGAAGAACTGCGACCCAGTGAATGCACAAAAGTCATAAATATCCACTATACATTATTCCAATTTCCACCTTAATTCAAAGTGCTAACTCGTCGAGATCTCCCTATTTTTAGTCCTGATAAGATATTGACCTCATTATTTATTGACCATAGATCTTCCATCAATAAATAGCTTTAATTCTTACAGTCAAGAAAGGTGCACTAGTAGCTGTAATAGTGTTAACTGGTACAAAATTATGAAAAAAACTAATTAGTGGAGAGTACAAATGTATAAATGATGGAGAGTACATTTGTCTCTGAATCGACCGAAAGTTTCAGTATTATTACAAAGAAAATAGCTCCTATCAAACAATTAAATGTCCTATCGTAATGAGAACCAAAAGCTGTTGTTCTTGACTCCGTCGTATCGTACACCTGTGACCACTCCCTCCACCTGTATTGATTTTGATTGAGCAATTTGTCCTGTCATGGACTTCGATTGGTGAGATACTTAACAATCCCCTTAGACTTTGGCTGATTTTTCCAAGTTCTGGCACCTTGACTAGAGGACGACAAACCTCAAAGTAATTCATTAATTAATTAAGATAAAGACTGTCGCTATTCAAGATGGAATGAATACTTTACTTGCTATCATTGCAAAGGCCAAAGAGAAATCGAAGACTCAACTTTTAGGAACTTAATTAGAAGTTACAAAATAAGAATTGTTTATTTGTTTTAAAATTTTAGAGCTTTTTGTTTTCATGATGTCAACTGTGGTTTGGAATTTTCAATTCCTTGCATTAGAAGGTGTTGAACTCGTAGCAGTGAGGGTTTTTACTTTTCCAGTCATATAATCTTTGTAAGTTGTGTACCAACCTTAATCTTGTGATTACTATTATTATTAAGATGCAAATTATTTTTATAAATATTCACTGGAGGAAAAGAAAAGATATGAAACTAAAGTAGAAAGAGTTAGATAAGATGTTTATATCATAAAACAAAATTTAACATTTACGTGATATAAATTTCATTGAAAATTTTTTTTTAGGGCTAATAAATTATAAAGCATTTGAGTTTTTGAGTTTTTTGAATTCATTGCTTAAATTTTTAAAATTTTTAATTAAGTATTCAATTTTTATAATATTAGCAACTCATATTAAAATATTAATTATGTTAATATTTTGCTGATTTGACTAATAAAATATGTTTTGCTTATGATATATAAGCTTCCATGTGAAAAATTAATTACTAATTAATCATACATATGGACTAGGACACCTGACACACTTATTGGATTAAATGTTTTAGTCAATGTTACGAATATCGTACTGAATTTAGTATCCAATTGAATTCTGGTACGGTAATGTACCGGTACCAGTTAATACTGGGTACTATTTCGGGTAATTTTTTAAATTTATAAAATAGTCCATAATTTTTTTTTAAATTGCAAAATAGTCTATTGTCATATTGTACTGTTGTACTGTATTTTTTTAACCTAGTCACTAAAAATCAAAATAATAAATAATAATCACAATTAATATGAAATAACAATAATTTTCAGATATTTCACATATAAATA
>JAOTAY010000008.1:770329-781254 GCA_025629805.1 Erythroxylum baracoense | reverse complement strand
GTGAGTCCACGACTCGAACCCAAGACCTCAAGGTTTTGTTGCATCTAGCTGCACGTCTCTCACCATTGCGAGGGAAGAAGAGACGCGGACGGGAAGATTTAAAAATTTTGCAACTTAATTCCTATATTTTTTAAAATTTCTGGTACCACCCGATATTTGATCTAAAATACCGACCAGTACCGCCGGTTCTAACCGGTATTAGCCGGTACTGACCGGTATTTAAACCCAGTATTAAAATTCAAATTTTGGTACAGCTTTTCGGCTGATACGGTACGTACTGTTCGGTACCGACCGGTACAATACGGAACTCAAAACACTGCTATCGTGCTTGTTTTCCATTTTTTTCTCTATACAACTCTCCTTCCCACAAACAGACTTCTTTACACAAATTCTCTTACCTTTTCATTTTTTGTTTGTTTGTTTTTGTTAATTTACGGAGGTAGTTTCTACTCCGCTCTTTGAAGTACACCAAAACTGGTGAAGGAGGCCTTAATTCTAGAATTAGATCTCGTTGTCCTGCTGACAATAAAAGAGAAATTTCTGACTTAGAACAATAATTTTTCATGACGCCTTGCATTCAAATAAGCCGTTCCAATTTAATTATTTATGTTATTTTCACTAACAATAGTATCTCCTCGTTGTCCGTCCACCCTAGTGGCTGCCAAATCTCGAAAATGTTCTTCAATTCGATTGGAAAGTTCCACCTGATCCCTTTGACACTCCTCCTGGAGCCTTTGACAATCCTATTGGTACATGTTAACAAAAGCTTTGAACTGTTTTTGTAGATTGGAAGACGAATTGCCCATAACTGCTAGCTCTGATACTAATTTGTTATGGTTTCGTATTTGCGATTGAGTTACATGGTGACTAACAATGATGTCAACCTACAATTTCTATAGAAGGGAGTATTTTTGAGATTGCCTTCCTTTATGACCTATGTTAAATATAAAGATGGGCTCGATATATAAGAGAGAACCCACAAATCTCTATAATACTGATTATTGCAATAATTCTCTGTTTTCTCCTTAGTTTCATCATACAATCTTTTTAAACAAAAAATCAATAAATACTTCCTATAAAACAAAAATCTACTCCGTGCAAGTAACTAAAAGCTAACTGATAAGATAACAACTAAGAATTTGAAAACTAATCAACAAAATGTCACATCACGTTACTTGCTGTCAATCTGCGCTCCACGTCGTCGCTTGTACACGTGTCTTTTGAAAAGTCTGTCCATAACTGAGATACATCCAAAAATTCGATATAATACAATACCTAAACTTACGATACATGGAAACGAAAAGCAAATATAAAATCTTAGAAGGATACGAAACAGTTTTAGGAACTTATTTGACTGCTATATTAAATAAATCCTATCGGAAACCTGTACATCCAGGAAGCTGCGGTCCAGTTTAACTACCTACGAATTTCAACATTTTAACAAATTAAAAATTCACCCTCCCTAGCTATTTAATTACCTGTTGTTTCTCCAATTATTGATTATAAACGAGTGAACCGTATTCCCATAAGAATCCAAAATATATTAATCGGAAAACAGTTGAAACTGTAATTTGGGCATACACCTGTTTAACGTTAAGCTCATGTTTTTCAAGGTCGGTACCTTAAAGTCTCCCCATCGAAGTCACCCTGTCTCATAGCACTGGGAAACGGAACGATTCCAACGTCCAAACTTTCATTTTCCACAATGCGATACACGAAACCCCGAAAAAGCTTGCTGATCACGTGCTACGGATATAACATATGTGATTTCTTTTTTTTTTGTTTTGCACAGTAATTTTTGGTTTTATCGCTTTCCTTTATCACTTAGGTGATGGAAAACGTGTTGCACATAATATTGTCACCGATCATACGTAATGTCACGTCTTGTACTCAGTCTTTATGATTACGGACTTTTGTAGTTTTCCATCTTCTATTTCATGCATTTTTCTTCCCTAGTGGATTCACTTTCAGAAGTCATTCATTAGCATGTGAGGTCTTCGAATTCGCTTTCAAAAATCATTTATTAGCATGCGAGGGCTTCGAAGGTTTGAGGTTTGCCTGTCATTCTCATGCTGGCTGTTCGTACATAAATAATTGAAATCTATCCCAATCCTAATGTTTACACGACCATAGCACCCGGACGGATTACAGAGCCCAAGTCTTGACTCTTTGAGGCGATGAGAGACATAATGATGTGTCATAACTAGCAATACGAGATACTTGTGCGGAAACTAGTCATTTTTAGTCCACTCAAATCAGAGCCTAAGACTATATGTTCAATAAGTCTTGTCGGTAAATCAATTCGTTTGAGTGAATTCTGTTAAGAGCCTCTTAATTAAAAATTATAATTTACTTAAAATTTTAAAATAAATAATTAATTAAAAATAGAAGTACATTAAGATTTATAAACACTAATTCAATCGATTCGATCACTTAATTTTATTTTATTAAAATTTGCAAATTATTTTGTGTGTATATATATAATAATAAATAAGAATTTTATTTTACCATTATAAAAAAGGGTAACAACCTTACCATTATATCTTGTAATGATTTATTTTAGGCTTAAATAGCAAACAAAGTAAGAATATTTGATTAAAAATAACAATGGTTGAATAAGGTAGTGGTGTATTATTTTAATATGATTAATTACAATACTTTTATTTTAGTCTTTAAATTTTTAATTTATAAATATATATTATTTAAGTATAATAGAACGCATAATTCTAATTAGTTATATTAAAATGATACTTTTTCAAAATCTTAAATCAGTTTTTAAATTAAAATTAATATTTTAAATGTCATTCTTGCCAACTCAATATCTAATACAAAGCCGTACAACAGTTAAGGGGTTGTTTGTTTTTATTTTTGTTTTTGATTTTTGATTTTGTTTTTAAATTTAGTAAAAAAAATCCGCTCGTTAAGTTTTTAGTTTCTGTTTTTGGTTTTGGTTTCTCCTGATTTTCAAAAATTATGAAAAGTGGTTTTTATTTCCTGTTTTTGTTTTTCCATAATCTGATTTACTAGTATTTAAATATATATTATTTAATTATTAATAAAAATTATGAATAATTTAATTTTATTTAATTTTTATGATTAAATTATATGTAATTAAATTTTAATAATTCTTAATAAATATAATTAAATTTAAAATATATAAATATTCAAATAAAATTTGATTTAATAATAAAAATATATTTCAAATAAATATTAATTTATAAATAAAATTTTAAATTTTAAATTATTTATTTTATTAAAATAACATAATTTGATTAATAATTTGTTAATAGATATTATATAAGAGATTAAATAAATTTATTTAATTAAAAAGATTATCTTTAAGTTTTATCTAATATAGAGTTATTATCAGTTATAAAAATATATTTACATTAATATACATTAATATTAACAACAAAATAAAATTTTGTTTTTATTTATAAAGCAAAAAAAATTAAAAAAATTAAAAACTAAAAAAAAAAGTAGAACCAAATGGCCTGAGCTTTGGGATTAGGGATGGCAATGGGTCGGGCCGGGCCCGGACCGCTCTCAGTCCGGCCTCAAAAATGGCTGTCCGCGGGCCGGCCCGTGGCCCGTGGGGGTCGGGATTGCCCGGCCCGCTGTCGGCGGGCCAAGGACGGGCCGGGCCAAGGACGGGCCGGGCCAAACTCGGCCCGTCTATATTTTTTTAATATAAAAAATACAAAACGGCGTCGTTTTAGACAAAACGATGCCATTTTGTCTGGCAGGGCCGGGCCGGCCCATAGTTGGCCCGCAGTCCGACCCTGGTAGATCATGGTCGGGCCGTGGCCCGTCCCATGACCTGTCAAACCCGGGCCAAAAATGGGCCGGACCGGGCCGGGATTGACATCCCTATTTGGGATGCACCTTAGGGGAACGTGAAAGATTGACTCTGGAGCTTGGAATCTTCTTTTTGGTTTCGTGTCGAAAACCTATATATTGATTGCAGCCATTCAATAAGGGTAGCGCCTCCAGTCACCACAGAAAGCCCCCGTCAACATGTACGGCTATAGACTAGTTTATATATTTCTCGACGAAATGAAGATAAAATAATAATATTAGAAGGTAGTTGTAATAAATAATGTTACTTTATTCTTTAGGTTTCCTTTATCTCTAGATTTAGTTTCATGAATGTCCCAAATGAAGTATAGTGAAATTATATATACAAACGAAACTCAATTTCATAATTTAAATTAAATTTTAATAATAAGGCGAAACTTAAAAATAAATTGAACAAAAGGATAAACTAAAAAAACGATTTGTTCAAAGTTGAACGGATGGAGGGCTTGAATAAGAATAAATAAATGAATATCCATAAAGACCGAGACACGGAGACGGTAAAAATGAATCCTTCCCTACCAAGCCATTCCAAGCGGCTGCTGGGTCTAGTCTAGTACGTCGCATTATCACACGTGAATCATCAACGGTATGAATGCTATGCACCAGTATGACTACGCCACAGATAGATGTAACTGTTCCAAGACGATGATCCCATTGGAAAGAACTAAGAAAGACATCACATGACGTGGCATACCCTTTTGTAGGTCCTCCTGTATTAACGGCTCTTGTCAACTTCTCTACGTATGATCCCGAAGACGTTGCTATAAAATACCATACTAGTCCCTCGCCTACTCTCATCTCAAGCTTTCATCTTTTGTCCAACGAGAGGCACTAGAGAGAGCACAGAGCTAGCCACCAAGCTTGCATTAGTTCTTCAGCACCCTCACATATCTCGTAATTCGATTGTTTGCTTAGAGAAATTCCAAAAAAATGGTTGCTTCAGCTCTTAGATCGAGCTTTCTTCCTGCAATCCACCTTCAAGGTGGCCATTCTTTCGGTTTACATAAATCCAATGCTATGGCTAGCAACAATATCTCTGCTAATGACCGAAAGGTGATTTTCTTAATGAGAAAATGTAGTAGCAAGCACCTGATGTTTATTGTTGCGAATGAAAAATGGCAGACATTTTCATGTTAACAAAGATATTAAGTTTTCAGCTCGATGATTAATTCTCTTTTCTCTTGTGTGTTTTTAGCTCAATGGCGTAAAAGCTGTCCTGGACAATAAATTAGGTGATGAGAAAAACACCTTGCCAGTGCAGACACAACAGAGAAGATCCCTCAACTTTTCTGGCAACAAGCCTCCTACTCCAATTCTTGACACCATCAACTACCCCATTCACATGAAGAATCTCTCCATTCAGGTAACATTGATACGAATTTTTAACTTCAGGTTTCGGTAGTTACCGAAAGCTGATTGCTTCGGAAAGGGACCCATTTTAATGATTTGTTCAATTGTTCTTGGAATACTTCAGGAGCTTGAAAATTTGGTTGATGAACTTCGGGAGGAGATAGTTTATACCGTGTCAAAGACAGGAGGACACTTGAGTTCAAGCTTAGGAGTAGCGGAGCTAACGGTGGCGCTTCACCATGTATTCAGCACACCTGAGGATAAAATCATTTGGGATGTTGGCCACCAGGTGGACATTTTTAGCTTATTTCCTCTCTAATTTACGTATTTTCTCTAAATTTCATTATTTTTTTTCGACTAGGCAATCTTTCCTAACTTGAAATTGTTCTTGCAGACCTATCCACACAAAATTTTGACCGGTAGAAGATCAAGAATGCATACAATTCGACAAACCTCTGGACTTGCTGGATTTCCTAAGAGGGAAGAAAGTGAACATGATGCGTTCGGAGCTGGCCACAGTTCTACTAGCATATCAGCTGGCTTAGGTATAACTAACAAACCATCCCTTGTTATTCTTACTTTGTTTGATCGTCGTTGATCATATGCTTCGTTGGTTCCAATCAAATTTTAGTTTTTAATCACTCACACATGTATCTCTTTTCCCTTACATTTCAGGCATGGCTGTTGGCAGAGATTTGTTAGGAAAGAATAACCATGTCATTGCAGTGATCGGTGATGGTGCCATGACGGCAGGACAGGCATACGAGGCCATGAACAACGCAGGCTATCTTGACTCGAATCTCATTATCATCTTAAATGACAATAAACAAGTCTCTTTACCCACTGCTACCGTTGATGGTCCTGCGCCGCCAGTTGGGGCTCTCAGCAAAGCCTTGACAAAGTTACATTCAAGCCGAAAGTTTCGCCAACTCCGGGAAGCGGCAAAGGTTAGTCAAAGCACAAGAATTCCTTATTATGGTCCTAACCAATACTTCTGCAATTCTTTAACACAACACGGTATGTAAACAGGGCATCTCAAAGCAAATCGGAGGGAAAACACATGATATTGCTTCTAAAGTTGATTCCTACATGAGAGGAATGAGTGGCGGTTCTGGTGCCTGTTTGTTTGAAGAACTTGGCCTATACTATATTGGCCCAGTTGACGGCCATAATGTGGAAGACCTTGTAGAAATATTGAAGAAGCTCAAGGCTTTGCCAGCATCAGGACCAGTTCTCCTTCATATTATCACTGAGAAAGGCAAAGGGTATGCTCCAGCTGAAGGAGCAACTGATAAGATGCATGGTATTTACCAAATCCATCAAAAAGTTACAGTAGCTTTATAAATTGTCAGAGATGGAGAGTTTAGCCTTACCTTTCTGTTTTCGTTAGGTGTTGTCAAGTTTGATCCCACATCAGGGAAGCAATTGAAGGGCAGATCAAGCACCAAGGCATACACCACATACTTTGCCGAGTCTTTGATTGCTGAAGCTGAGACAGATGACAAAATTGTAGCTATACATGCTGCAATGGGAGGAGGCACAGGACTTAATTTGTTCCAAAAGCGATTCCCCGATAGGTGTTTTGATGTTGGGATTGCTGAACAACATGCAGTTACATTTGCAGCTGGCTTAGCCACCGAAGGTCTCAAGCCTTTTTGTGCCATCTATTCTTCATTTTTGCAAAGGGGTTACGATCAGGTTAGCTTAGAATGTTCTTAGATAACTTATCCTGTTTCTTCTTAGAAAATTGAAAGCAATAAGTTATCGGGGATGTCAATTAAATTTTGCCTTGTTTTGCTTGTCCCACAGGTAGTTCATGACGTAGACCTTCAAAAGCTTCCTGTGAGATTCGCAATGGACAGAGCTGGCCTTGTTGGTGCGGATGGTCCAACCCATTGTGGTGCCTTCGACACCACCTTCATGGCTTGCCTACCAAATATGGTAGTCATGGCTCCTTCAGATGAGTCTGAGCTCATGCACATGGTGGCAACAGCTGCAGCCATTGACGATCGACCTAGTTGCTTCAGATACCCCAGAGGAAATGGCATTGGCTCCATTCTTCCACCAGAAAACAAAGGAACACCTCTTGAGGTAATTATATATCTCAAAGTTCCCCATAAGTTCCACCTGTGCGTGCTTACTTTAGCAAGTTGTTTAATCTTCCCTGCTTCATCAATTGGATTACAGGTTGGTAAGGGAAGAGTGCTTAGAGAGGGCAGCAAGGTTGCTATTCTTGGTTATGGAACAATAGTCCAAAACTGCATGCAGGCAGCAAAGATACTTCTAATGCTGGGAATCTCCGCAACTGTTGCTGATGCAAGATTCTGCAAACCTCTTGATGGGAAGTTGCTCAGACAACTAGCTCAAGAACATGAGATCCTCATTACTGTGGAAGAAGGATCAGTTGGAGGATTTAGTTCTCATGTTTCTCATTACCTGAGCTTGAATGGCCTGCTTGATGGCAAACTCAAGGTAATAAATCCCCTCAAATTATACTTCTTCATAGGACAAATATCCTATGGTACTCAGACATGTTTACGAAACTTCAGTTCAGTTGATTTATCTTTTACTTCTTGCAGTGGAGGCCTATGATTCTTCCTGACAGATACATCGACCATGGAGCTCAGAAAGACCAAATTGAAGAAGCAGGACTTAGCGCAAAACAAATTGCAGCAACTGTATTGTCCCTGGTTGGTGGCTACAAGAATAGTCATCAACTTATTGACCTATAGAGGGATTCTTTAGCTTCTACTCTTTCCTTTTCTCTTATGGATAATGTAAAAATCTCTCAAGTGAAGTCTTTTATCTTCGATGTGGACGATGCTAAATGTCCTAGTTGTATACTTGTACAGTTGAACCACAAGAGGAGTACAATAAGCGTAGTATAAAATTACGCACAATGTAATGTGGTCTATATATTGCTCTTTGCAGATGAATGTAATACCTTTATTTCATTACACTGACATGTAATTACACAAAGTTGTCAAACTCCTCTTTAAATTGTCTTGACGATTTCGGACTATGCACGGCATTACAAGGTCCAGGATTTTGGCACAAGTGCTCCAAGTTCTGTTCCTTTGATAGGCTAAAAGAGTTCTCTCGGGATGGGCTTCATGTTGGACCCTTCAGGTTTCAGAAATAAACCATAATTTTTTTTCTAAGGACCACCCAATCATTTAGTGCAGGAGTTAATCGAATAGGTTTCTTGTAAACTGCCGACAGTCCTAAACCATTATTCTAAGTTCCTAATCAGCCTTATATAAGTTCCTAATTCTAATTTATCTTGCTTTTACTCTATATATTTTTATTTTCTTTTTATCAGATAATCTTGATATAAATTCTAGCTCACCTATAGTAGAGTTAAAGATGTAAATGCAATTCTTTTATTCCTGCTTGTATACATTGAAAATTTGTAAGTGACATAATTCTAAATTGGAAAGAAACACGAAAGATGATTAATAATTTATTCTCTTAAAGTTTTGGACTGAGGTATGAAATTTTAATTGCATATAAGTTCACTTTAGACTTGGTTCAATTTTTCCCAAAGTTCTCTCAAAACTTATTATTCGTACAAGAGGAATAATTTCACATTGAATAGATCCACTTGTCAAGTTTTAGGGTAAGATATAATGTTCTAATTATATATGGACTCACTTTGGACTTGATCTATTTTTTCCTAGAACTAAGATAATAATAATAATAAGGTCGATATTAATCTTCTAAAATATATGAATAAATAAAAAGTGATAATTCTACAAAATGGAAAGAATTTTTCGAAAAGCATTTTGAAATAATATTTTAGAAAAATTAAAATTGTGTTTTACGAAATGTTATGTTATTAACAGAGTTAATGATGCGCGAATAAATTGCTATGAAAAATGTTTTACCATAAGCTTTATAATTTTATGGAATATTGCAATTATACTGTCATGAAAAGTTCAATTTTCTTGTAAATTGATTACACTTTCTGAGCTCGTTTAGCTTATCCTTATTTTTATGGTTTTAAACAAACTACCCTAGGTATGTATACAAGTTTTCCAGTAATTGGGACTCCGCCTCAAGATTAGTTGTATCATTGGGTGTTGCTGTGCTTATGTCATTTTGATATGTACAATTGTGTAAGGAATGGATGTTTATAAAGACTTTTAAATGAAATGCTTGAATATGTTTTAGTTTTTTAAAGTTTATTGTAATGATTGTGTAAGAATTATTTGTTTGGGGTTGCTTGTGAGTGTTGAAGTTCATAATTTGTAGTAGAGAAATTGATGTGAATAAAGAAGTGTTTTAAAATGTGTTATATAGGGCGTTTTGAAAGTTTTGGGAATATCAAAATACAGTCATTGTACTGTCAAGATTTTTAATAAAATGATTTAAAAAAATTCTTACTATTTTCCACACTTTTTACTTTTAAAGTATAAAACACTACAAGAAAATCATGGAATAGCGACGGAAATTTTTCGACGGACAGAAAACTGAAGTTATTTACCAACGGAAAATTACTGTCCGTCGGTAAATAAACTATATTGTTCATATATAGCGACGAAACTATATTCCGTCGGCAAAACTGGAGGGAAAGAATTTCGCGCAAAATCTCCGACGACATATAGCGACGACACAACCTACAACGTCGGAATAAATTGCGAGAACGGTTCCCCCAATTTAATTGCTTAGGATAGATACCGACGGACATAATTCTGTCGACAATTTACCGACGGAAGGTGGATTTGTGTCGCAAAAACTAATTTGGAAACTTAAATACCGACGGAATATAAACTATGTCGGTAACTGTCGGCTATTTGCTAAACTGAATGTCTTCTTTTGGTTGAAGACGAGGCGGTAAAACCTGAATTACCGACAGAATTTGTATTCCGTCGGTGATTCATCGGTTTTAACACTAACACATGGCGTTCGTTTCATCAATTGTACCAACGGATTGAGTTTTTCCGTCGCAAAAAGAGCAGCAACCGCAGGCGTGAAGTAATTTGAAAATTCGAATACCGATGGAATATATGTCGGTAATTTACCCTAAATTACCGACAAAATATATATTCTGTCGGTAATTCAGCGCCTTTAACTCGCGCTGCCCTGCCTCCCCCTTTCTTCCTCTCTCCTCGCGATCGCCCTCTGTTTTCTGACCACCTCTCTTGCGTTTTCCATCCGTTTTTTGACTGTTTTCTTACTCATCGTACGTCGTTTAAGGTAAGCTCTCCAATGGGTGTGTTATTTCTCCAAAAAGAAGCATGTTTTTAGTGTTAACCGTGAGTGTTTGGTGATGAAATCTTGCTTGATTATTGTTGTTGTTTGCAGTTTTTTCGTGTAATTATTGGTTTATTTGTTGTTTATATGTGTTATTGTTGGCAAATAATGGAAAAATGCACTTAGATTTGTGGTTGGATTGAGATTATACATATTGCCTATGAGGTGTTCGATAAAATGCCTTTTATGATGTGTGAAATATTTATTTGTAATTGTTGTGTGAATTTGAAAATTTGAATACTTAATTTCGATAAGATGCTTAATTTGAAGTTTTAATTTATCGAATTTAAGTGTGAATTTATTGTATTTATCAATATTGTCATTAATTATTAATAATTATTATTATTAATAAGTATTAATATAATTAGTAATATAATTAGTAAATATTAATTATTAATAATAAGTATTAATGTAATTAGTTTGATTAATCTTATGAAATTGATTAATATTATTAGTTTAAT
>JAOTAY010000008.1:732850-743018 GCA_025629805.1 Erythroxylum baracoense | reverse complement strand
ACAAAAAGTAAAGGCACATGAAGGGGATTCTCATGCGGTTTAACCTCCTGCCAGACTAGCAAAAACCGAGTGAAAAGTGGGATATATCTTATTATTTAGTTTTGACATTTTTCGATAATTGGACATCTAAGATAATATCGATGAGTTTAAAATTCAAATCAAAGTGGGATAGAATAAAATCTGTTATCTTGTAAAATTGGATAAGGTTAAAACTCTATCTAGAAAAGAACTCTTGTGAGGATCATGTCGAAGGGGGCTAAATGATATCATGAGTAACTTGGAGATTGTGTGCGTGACTCCTCCTTTTTCTGTCTTGGTTGGTTGCACGATCTTTGTGATGATTGCTACTATGTTAGGTGTGGGTCTTGCATGACTTTAGTGAGCAGAAAAAATCATTGATGGCTTGCATTCTTTCTAGTTGTTGACCAAAATTGAGGAAAATTCAAGCAGCTGGTTTGCTTGAAATGAGTGTGTGTTTTTTTTGAGGTTGAATTGCTAGAGCTGCAGTTTTAGGTGAATCACATGATTGGGCTGAGGTGTCTTCGGCCGAAGTCTTCCTTAGTTCTGTCGTGATTATTGACTATTTTCAGCTGTATTTGTTTTTAGAATATAGCAAACCTTGGGCTAATTGTGTGAGGGCTGCAGAGTTGGTCTTTGTGTGTGACATTTGGCTGGCTATTCTTCATCTCTCTTCAATGATAATAGTAGGTTGTGTACTCATTGATGGTGTTGATTTTGGCAGCTGCAGTTTTAGTAATTTTGAGGAATCTTTGTTGCTGTGTTTCATATGCATAATGTGGATCTTTGGACAGCTGTATAATCTTTCTTTTAGAGGAAACAACATGCTGAAGTTTTAGTGTGTGTGCAGCTGGGTTTTTGGAGATTTTGAGTGATATTTGGTAGCTGATTTTTTAGTAATTCTGTCCAGATTTACAGTTGTGTTTCTACTAGGTTAATGTGATTTTTTGGACTGAATGTGTGCTGTTTTTTGAGAGAAAACGTGCAGAAAAATTGTTCCATTGTGTAGCTGCATTTCTTCATATTTTCGCTGCGTTTTCTAAGGTCTGATTTTTGATTGTGCTATTTACGAAACTAATACACCCCTACGGCTTTTCACTTTTGAAAGGAGGATTTCGCACTCTGCTTATGATTTGAACTCCATTTCCACATCATTTGGATGGTTCTAATGTAATCCAATCCGTTTGAATAACTTCAGTCTTCATCATCATCATCATCTTGGGGGGTGCTTCACTGCTAGCAGCAGCACCGTATGAGGGGAGGAGTACCTTGGATGTGGAAGCAGAGGAAAGGGCTTTGCTTGAGAGAGCAATACATGAAAGTTTAATATTATTTGAGGGTGAGAAGAGGGAAGCTGAGAAGGTAGCGGATGATGAGTTCAAAGCAGCATTTTGTGAGAGTATGAAATCTTTTAGGGAGGAGCAGAAGAGACGTGGGGAGGGCACTAGTGGAACAAAAGCAGGACCATCCAATCCTTGTTATGGCTATGGTAACATTGACATTGCCTTGGACAGCGATGATAGTGACTTTGGCTTTTAGGTACCAATAAAATGGATCATGTCTCTGGAAATCTGGATTTGCTTATGTACGTTATATAGAAGTTTTCTGTTGTTATTTCTTTCCAATAAAACCATAGTTCTTCAGGAATATATTGTCACAGACTACACTTGTTTAGGCACTTTCCTGTTATCTCCAAACCGTTTATGGGGGTCCCGCATTCTTGGCACCTCCATGGCACTAAAAACTCCATAGCCACTTTCCGCAGGAACTCCATCTTCACATTGCTGATCAACTGCTAGAATTTCTTGCTTATATTTAGCACTGCCAATTTTGGTATGAATCTTAGGCCTAGGAGGAGGAGTTCCTTTCAGCATACTGACCACTTCTTTCATGTTTGGACGTTTCTCGGGCTCGTTTTGAACGCATGAAGCTGCAATATTGATGGCTTGTTTCAACTGTCTTTCATCAAAGTTCCCTCGAAGCTTTGGATCAGCAATGACCTTGAACTTGCCTTGGATTATCAGTGGCTCAATCCATTCTGTTATAGTCCTCTTAACTCCACCTGGAAGCTTCTCTATTGGCTTCCTACCTGATATAATCTCCAGTAAGAGAATTCCAAAGCTATAGACATCACAACTCTCTGAAACTTTTCCCCACATTGCATACTCTGGCGCCAAGTACCCTAACGTTCCCTTAACTCTGGTGGTCATGTGGCTCACACCTTCTGGCATTAGCTTTGCAAACCCGAAATCTGCAACAAGAGGCTCAAAATCTGAATCCAAAAGAATGTTGCTGGCCTTAATGTCTCTGTGAATGATGTGTGGAGTCACCTCATGGTGCAAGTACCTGGTAATGAAAATTTGCTCACTATTGAATTGTGGAAAACAGGAGTTGCCTATCTAATTTGGATGTAGACATTAAACTAAAATCTGCATATTCTTGACAAGTAGTTGAACTTACAGTAGGCCTTCTGCTGAACCAATTGCGATCTTCATCCGCTTTTTCCAGTCTAGTTGAACTTCTGAAGCAAATTGGCCATGGAGATGAGACAACAAGCTGAGATTAGGCATGTAATCATATACAATGAGATGTTGATCAGGGCTTGCGGAGTAGCCCCGAAGTCCTAGCAGATTCTTGTGCCTGACCCTGCCAAGAACTTCAACTTCTACAGCAAATTCCATTTCAGCTTTCGAATTCATTGCTTTCAATTTCTTAACAGCGATCTGCATTTCCATTGGGATAACCAAATTTCATTTCAGAACTCGGACTGTCATGTCATGACTGTGATATCAGAAACAAAGAGGGAGTATAGGATCGTTAAAATAAAGGAAAAAGGTAATGAATTAACCTGAAGACCTTCTGCAGTTCGACCCCAATAGACACTTCCAAAACCTCCTTCTCCAAGCTTGTTGTCCTCACTGAAACCTTTAGTTGCTGTGTGCAACTCCTTGTAGGTGAATATCCTCCATGAATGAGGGGTACCTCCAGCAATAATGTTTGTCCTGCCAAGTGTTAAACCAATCCTCACCAATCAGAAACACAATGCATTTCAAAGAAAACACACACAAAATTCGGATTTCAGCTAAAACTAGTCTGATCCAAAAGTCGTATCAACACTATCAGCTCCTTCTTACCCTTCTTCAGTAGCTTTTTTCCCACAGCAACTCTCGGCTGATCCCATAGCTTGTACTGCGTGAGTGCTCAGCTTCAGTTCAGCTTTTCCAACGCTTGCTTCTTCCTGTAAACATAACAAAACTAAATACAATAATTCTACGATGTCATTTGGCCGACCTTGGCCGGCCCTGTATTAATAAAGGATTTGTTGAATGGGACATTCCAAGTTAACCTGTGAGATGAAATAAATTAGAATCTTCATTCCTATAACAACAAATTAATGCAAGTTTTACATGTCACAAGATACATAAGAAAACTATAGAGTAAATTATTTAGATTCACAAATATTAATGAATATTTTTGTTTCATAATGTTTTAGAATTTTTATATCATAAGTATCAAGTGTCTTAAGTAAGAATACTTATAGGAACACCAAGCGAGAAATTGTTTAAAATGTCTATTACTTATGGACTAATTAATTTGATGTCATTAATGTTTATAATTATTAAATAAAAATTATATATTTATTATTTATAATAGTGACGATGGTTAATAATCACTAAAAATAGAATCTACTTCGATTGAAGTAAGCTAAAGAACCAGTTAGGTTATCTCTTTTATGTTCCCTCTTTCGTCCTATCTTGAGATTAGATGAAACTTGAAATATAGCATATGGTTCTTTGATACCAATCGTAGTTGGCAAGTAATTGTCGGTTAGTTCTAAGTTCCCTATAGTTAATAATTAAAATCAGGAAATGCACGAAAGAAAGAACTATCCGTTGATCCAGGACTGTTGGCTTTCAGGTTTATTCCATTAATCTTCTCTCATTTGATTCTTCTCCAGTTAGGTTTGATGTATCTTGATGAGATGCTTCATTTGACTTACATTTTCTATTTTGGATTTTTTTGGGCTAAATATATCGGCTTCAATTGGTTTCTTGTACACGTTTAGTTAGGTACCTGGATTTGGGCTGTCATTCGGTGTTGTTTGATCCTTGGACTTGTATGACATGCAAATTAAGTTGATACTTTAGTCCTAGAAAAGAAACAACACAAACAAACACATCGAATTAGAAGAGTATGATAAATGTACGCAAGTGTTTTTTTTGCATTTATCACAAAAAGATTTTTCCGCAAAGTAGAAATATTATAAACTGATTAGAAAAAGATATTTTTCTTGTTAAAAGTCAAGCTTATTAAGAATTTATATATTCTTTGTAAAATATATATAAGGATCTAATTATATGATTAATTTTTAATAATTATTAATAGTTATCATTATTAAATAAAAATTATTTTATTAACATTTAAATAATAGAGATAAATATTAATAAGGTCACAAATTTTTTTAATTAATATTAAAAGGCTGAAGAAGAATTCTCGTCTCTTCTACTGCGAGCAAGCTTGAGTACCTTGCATGAACCAAGACCAGTAGAGTTTCTTTCGCTTTATCACTTGGTAAGTGTTTTGAACTGAAGGATATAGTCCAATATGATCGAGCGTATGACATAACAACAGGTCATGTTTCCTTAATAATCCGACCTGAACACTTGGCCCTAAACACTACCCAAACGACATGCTCCAAAACAGGGAATCGAATCGAATCAAGTACTACCAAGACACTTCACTGTTCTATATTCTCAACTCTAATTCTTGTATCATCTGATCTTAACTATTGTCTTCTTAATTTCTCTGTCTCGATCGTCATTGATCCTTAAAACCAGCATCTTGAAAGCCGAGTGAGTGAATACACGTAAGTGTGTGTACTTATGTTTGGTCCCAGTCAAAGCTTAGAAAATTAAAGATACTTTCTGCTTGAGCTAAGAAAGAAACCAGAGATTTTTGGATGAATAATTGGTTGCCTTTTTGTTGAAGCTGCTTGCTTTAAATAGCCATCCATGGATTACAAGATAATGCTAACTTCCTACAATTACGATATGCAAAAATTAAAGGGATAAATATCAAATATATGCTGAAGATAAATGTTGGAGATCATGGATCACTTCTGTTGTGGGTTGCTATTGGAGTGGATAAGTGAAGAGTGGATAAGTGAGGCTGATTTTGCGGGAAGAAGGTGATACACGTGCTTTGACTTGGTCGGGCTCTATCAAGGTACTTAGAATTCTTTGTTAGGATATGTTGGGATTTACAAATCCTAACATCACTCTCCCCTTTTTAAGCAACGTTGTTCTCAAAGTTAGGAAATTGGGCGACGATATCCGCAGTGTTTCCCATGTGGCGTCTTCGATGGGCAGATTTTTCCATTAAACCAAGCTTTGCTTTATAAACTTACCTCCTTTCTTCAACCAACGTGTGTCCAGGGTTTGTTGTGTGTGAAGTAAGATAGTACCTTCATCGGTAGTAGTGGGAAGATCCTTAGTAGTGAAAACTGATTCGCCAATTTGCTTTTTAAGTAAGGAGACATGGAAAACAGGGTGGACACGAGCTTCTGCTGGTAGTTTGAGTTTATAGGCTACCCAGCCAATGCGTTGCTCAACTTTGTAAGGTCCATAATACCGACAAGCCAGTTTTGAAAGGCCAATCAAAAAGTAGTTTGTTGGCGATAAGGTTGTAACTTAAGAAATACCCATTCACCTTCCTGGAATTCCACTTGGCATCTCTTGGTGTTGGCATAGTGTTACATGCTATTCTGGGCGACATGAAGGTTGACTTTGAGTTGCTGCAGTAATTCATTTCACCTTATTAACTGTTGATCCACTTCATTTATCGGAGTCATATCGGAGGAATAGAATGGTGTGATAGGGGGAGGCCTTCTGTAAAGAGCTTAAAACGGAGTCATTTTGTTGGCGGCATGTTACGTAGTGTTGTACCAAAACTCTGCCCATGGAAGCATGGAACTCCATTTGTTAGATTGTTGGTGGCCTAAACATCTCAGGTATTGCTCAAGACATCGGTTAACTACCTTGGATTGTACATCTGTCTGTGAGTGGTAAGCTGAACTCATTTTCAGTTATGTACTGAACATTTTGAAAATTTTCTTCCAAAAATGACTGATGGATATTGGATCTCGATCACTTATTATGGTGCGGGGCATCCCATGTAGTTTTACTATCCCCTTTACGAATTTCTCATCCACCATTCTCGCTGTGTAGGGGTGAGTTAATGCCAAGAAGTGTGCTAATTTACTAAGGCGGTCTACAATTACCAAAATGGAGTTCTTACTGTTACAGGAAGGTAAGCCTTCTATGAAATCCATAGTGATGTCTTCTCAAACTTGAAAAGGAATTGGTAATGGTTGGAGGAACCCTACAAGTACTAATGTCTTTGTTTCCACTCTTTGACAAGTTTCACAAGCAGCCACATAATCTCGGACTACTTTCTTCATAGAAGGCCAGTGAAATTGTTATGCCAATCTTTTGTAGGCACGGAGGATTTTAGAATGCCCACCTAGGGTTGAATCATGGTACGCCTGTAGGAGTATTGGAATGAGATGAGACTGTGGGGGTAAAACAACCCGATTCTTATAATAAATCATTTCATTCCTTGGGGTGTACGACCCCCCTTGTTGCTCTTCCGCCATTTTACTTAGTTTCTGCATATATGGATGTGTCTCCGTTTCTGTATATATGTCATCCCAGATCTGGTTTTGGTGGGTGAATAAGGAATCTAGGGATGGCCCTGTAATTTGTTTGGAGAGGGTGTCTACTGTCTTATTTTCCTTGCCTGGTTTATAGGTGATTTCATAATCATACCCAAATAGTTTAGACACCCATTTTTGTTGTTCTGGAGTGGTAATCTGCTGCTCTAGTAGATATTTGAGATTGTGCTGATATGTTTGAATAAAGAATTTTCTGCCTATCAGATATGGTCTCTAAGTCCAAACTGCAATAACAATGACCAATATTTCTTCACATAAGTAGAACATGAATGTTCCGTGACCCCCAAAACTCGACTCAAGTAGGCTATAAGTCTCCCTTGCTGACTGAGTACTGCTCCTATTTTGGTCCTAGAGGCGTCAGCTTCAATAGTGAATGGTTCATTGAAGTTGGGTAGACCCAGTGTGGGGGTAGATGTCATGGCCTGCTTCAAACTAATGAATGCTTTTTCTGCATCACTGTTCCATTCAAATTTACCTTTCCTGAGGAGTTGTGTCAATGGCCTGGCAATGAGCCCATAATCTTTTACAAACTTTCTGTAGTAGCCAATCAGGCTTAAAATTTCGCGGAGTTTTATGAAAGTGGTCGGATTTGGCCAATCTAGGATTGCCTGGATCTTGTTCTGATCAACCTGTACGCCATTTGGTGTAATGATGTGACTAAGATATTCTAGTTCTTGCTGCCCAAATGCACATTTCTTGTGCTTGACATAAAACCTGTTTTGCCTCAAAATTTCAAACACTTGTTTTACATGCACTAGGTGAGATTTCCAATCATAATTGTATACTAGAATATCGTCAAAAAATACTAACACAAATTTGCATAAGTATGGCCGAAATATGGCATTCATGATAGCTTGAAAAATAGCGGGGGCATTGCAGAGTCTGAAAGGCATTACCATATACTCATAGTGGTCATTGTGAGTTCAGAATGTTGTTTTCTGAACATCCTCAAAGTGAAGTCTGATCTGGTGGTATCTTGATGTTAGATCCAACTTAGTGAATTGGGTAGCATCATGTAGCTCATCTAACATGTCATCGACCGTTGGAATAGGAAAACGGTCTTTGATGGTAACGACATTGAATGCTCGGTAGTCAGTGCAGAATCTCCAAGTGTCGTCCTTCTTTCTTACCAACAATACCAAAGATGAGAATGGACTATGCTAGGCTGAATAAGTCCAGAAGTAATCATCTCGTCTACTTGTTTTTCAATTTTAGCCTTTTACAAATAAGCGTATCGGTATGATCGCACATTGACCGGTTCACTTCCTTTCTTGAGGTTAATATGGTGGGAGATTTCTTTAGTCGGTGATAGTCCATCAAGTTCTTGAAAAAGACCAGAAAATTCAGCCAACAATTTCTGTAATACTTGATTGGTAGTGGCAGATTTAGTGGAGAGCACGCAAACAGCATATAGGTACAGCTGCCGACTTGTTCTTTTATTGATTTCTTCCAATTAGGCAGGCTGAATGGTCGGAGTGTCGAGACCATGAAAAACTCATGCTTGATTGCCCCATTGAAATGCCATGGTAAGGCTCTTCCAATCATAAGTCACAGTGCTAAGCTTTTCCAACCACTAAATACGTAAAACCACATCCAAACCAGTCAATGGTAAAGAAAAGAGTGTGAGTGAAAATTGGGTACCTTGGATGTGCAAAGGCACGCTGTCAAATCGTCCTTAACATCTCAGTGTGCTGCCAATGGCGACTTTCACCAGAACGGATCTGTGGGAACCGGAAGCTGTAATCGACTGGCCACTTGTTTGCAAATGAAGTTATACATGGAGTCGCTATCAATGAGAGCAACTACTTCCTGATGTCCAATGGTCGAGATGACTCGCATGGTACGAGCCGGTGTCCATCTCGTGAAAGCATGCAAGGAAATTTCGGGATTGGGACTCTCAATTTCTTTATCTTCTTCGCCGCCTCCATCAAGAAGCAAGAGCTGCGATTTACAGCAACGGTGACCAACTATAAAGAGCTCGTCGCAGTTAAAGCACAAGCCTTGTGCTTGTCACCGTTACATTTCTTCCCAGGTGAGCCTCTTTGGTGCTACAACAGCTAAGGTTCGCGAAGGAGGATCGGGTAGAGACGACAGGTGCTGCATAGGTTGGATTCTTCCTGGTCGGGTAAGACAATTCTATCGGCCCACCTGTTCTACCCTCATTTGGGCCAAGCCTATAACGTCTTTAAGTGTCCTGGGCTTGAGCATTAGAATTCCATCGGCTATTTCCGACTTGAGCCCGCCAATAAAGGCCCCAACTAGAGCCCACTGAGGCCACCCATGGACTATGTTGCCTAATTTTTCAAACTCCTTCTGATACTCACGTAGTGGGCTAGTCTGGCAGATATGGGCCAAGGCTTCATCATAGTCTTCAAACTCGGTCGGTCCGAACCATATCTAGAGTTCTTCTTCAAACCCGGTCTAGGTAGCTCCCTTCTCTCTTCTCTATACGTCCAGCTCTACTACAACCACCATTGGCTGGGTTCCCTTTCTAAGTAGTAGGATGCAAGAGAAACCTTGTGTTGCTCGGTGGTTCCTTGATAAGAGAAGAATTGGTTGACCCGACTCAACCATCCTATCAGGTCTCCTTTGGCAAAAACGAGAAACTCCAGTTTTGTAAGTTTGGAGTAAAATGGGTTACGATGATTCTCTTCGGTTTGCTGGTTTTCGTCGTGGGTTGCAGAAGGTGGGCAAAGATGAGGGGGATGGTGGCTACTGGAGCCTTCTTTGTTGGTTGACATAGTAACACAACTCTTATACCAATGTTTGGTCCTAGTCAAAGTTTATAAAATTAAAGACTTTCTATTTGAGGCGAGAAAGAAACCTAAGATTTTTTGATGAATAATTGCTTGCCTTTTGAATGAGGCTGCTCGCTTTAAATAGCCATCTATGGATTACAAGATAATGCTAACTTCCTACAATTACGATATGCAAAATTAAAGCGATAAATATCAAATACATTGTTGAAGATAAATGCAGGAGATCGTGGTCTATTGTGGGTTGCTGCTAGAGTGGATAAGTAAGGCTGATTTTGTAGGAAGAAGGTGATACACCTGCTTTAACTTGGTCAAGCTCCATCAAGATACTTGGGATTCTTTGTTAGGATACATTGGGATTTAAGGATCCTAACAACTTAGGGGCTATTTGGTTTTACTTCTATTTTTTTGTTGTAGTTTTTAGTTTTTGTTTTCTGTTTTTGTGTTTTTGTTTCTGTTTTTCTCTTAAAAAAACAAAAACCAGTTTGGCTGATATTTGTAATATAAAAACTAAAATCAAAAACCTGTTTGGTTGAGATTAGTAATTAAACACAAAGACAAAAACATGTTTGGTTTTTTCATCGTGTTTCTATTTTTGTAATTATACTCTTATATTAATAATTTTATATCATACATTATATTTTTAAATTAATTAATTATC
>JAOTAY010000008.1:709058-728319 GCA_025629805.1 Erythroxylum baracoense | reverse complement strand
GTGGCAAATAGGATTATCATCTTTACGTTAGAGTTGAAAATTCTAACAAGATGCTTAGCTAGATTAAATGCATGTTGATGTCCACATCCGGTGAAAAGTAGGATCGTTTTGTAGTTGAATCACACATATATATTTACTATTAGTGTTTACAATAGTATAGTGTTGCAGTAATTAATTTTGGCAGTGGACCTCGGTCAATGAATTGAGTATTAGTAAAGGAAGACCAACACCACCAAAGTACCAACTCAATGACTCGTAATAACTGCAGATGTGCAAGAGTCGTGTGAAGCAAGACTTTTATAAGACAAAAGAGAGAAGAGGATGAAAGTGTCTAGACTCTCATTAAAGACTGTGTAACTTCCAATTCCATCTCGCCGCATCAGGAACAGCTACAAGCCTAAAAACCTTACCTGCTCCCAATGGTCTCACACGTGCATGGCACGCGTGCCCTTCTTTACCACCCTGCATTATGTTTTTCAATTTCATTCTCTGAAGATTGAAATCTGCAGCCTCACGAGAGAAAAGAGCCTCAAAACGTTGAAGATGTATTTGATGAAGACTTCACTTCTGTCAAGTTACTTTGGTTTCAAAGTTGAAAGTTTAATGAATTGAGATTCGTAGGTTTATGACAGATTAACTAATGAGTACAAGAATAAGATGAAGAAGAATAGATTGTTCTTCCGTTAAACCTGAACAAAATTTTAATTTCCGAATTGGAAACCTAACCAGGGAAAAAAAGTTTACTAGAAGGTCACACCATAGATCATATACAGACTAACACCTCTCCAGAGAGCCAACTCAGTGCTCGCGCTCTGGCTCTTTGAAGATCTAAGATCTAAAAGAGATAACCTAAACAAAAGAAAAGACAGAAAAGAATCATTGAGTTTGATCTGAAGACTCACGGGTCTCCATGCTCTGACTCTGTTGTTCTACTACTACTACCACCTGATGATGATGATCACCACTCCCCTGCTTCACCATTTGAACCCCACCACCATTCTCCAATTTCTCAGACTTTTCACTACAAGAGCAGCTCTTATCACTACTACTGCTACTGTCACCGAAAGAAGATGACCTACTAGACATTGGCGTTGCCAAGAAAGTTGGCTTATTTTCACCAGCCATAATCACCAACAACTTCTCCGCAAACGACGACACGCCTTGCTTCTCGCCGTCCCCGGTCTTGTTCCCTCCTTCTCCGGCCTCCAAGTCCGTTTCTCCATCACCGTTGCCATTGTCAAGGTAACCAGAGAGCTTCCAGTAAGAGCATGCGAGAATCAAAAGAGCAAAAGCAATCAAACCAAGCATGGCAGCTAAGCCACCGAACAAGTATGGAACCGGTGAGTGCCACGGCGAGTGTTGTCCGACTGACGGATTGGGGGTGGCTGCTGTAGCGTTAAAGGGTTCTCTTGCAGCCATTTTCCGGAGAAACAGAAAAACAGAAAATGATGCGAATATGGGCAATGGAGATGAGGAAGAGAGGCGAGTTTTGAGAGGTGACAGATGAATATAAGAGGTATTTATAGAAGGAGAAAAGCAGCAATAAGCGATGGTAGTGAGATTTGGTAGAGCGAAGATTAGAGGGTCTGTCTAGTTTTGGTGATTTATGTCGTCATTTTGCATGAGAAGTGGGGTCCCTGTGGGTCCCATTTTCTCTGGCTTTCTTGGGCTCAGGATTCCGGACTCTGTGTATATATATATATATATATATATATTTATTTATTTATTTTTTTTAATACTCATACACCATATAGGTAATAGCATGCACTTTGAAGTTGATTAATAAATCAAACTTAGAAAACCCTTGGGTGGGTCTTTTAGGATACTGCGGTCCAAGTATCGATACTTTAATTCTTTAATCATAGCATAATATTGAATTATGATTTATTCCAAAATCAAAACTCGAGCCATTCTTTTCTTCAACAGAGAGCACACTAGCCACTTTGTTCTTAAGTGACAAACATTAGCCTTTATTTAGTGAAATATCAGTAATGTCTATTACTCATTACTGATGTGATCAAAATCGGGTCTGGTGATTATTATCCTGTTGCTATTGCTTTAGAGTCGAATTTACAAAGAAAACAATTTAGATGATGGAGGAGGACCGTCCTACAAGTTGGGCGGCTTTCTCAGTTTGTGTTAGTGACGACGAGATTACTACTTTTATCTAGTATCCCTTTAGCTTGTTAACCACTTCACTGGAGCCACTAAAAGAGCATTAAGAGACATGACACTTAATTTGACAACTAGTAATTATGCAAGATTACTGCAGCATAAACATAATCCTTTCCCGAATCAAAATGTGTCACTTCTTAACAACCTGCCTATAAATGTACGTGTCAGCTTCAGGGATTAGATTTATAAGGACATAGCTAATTAAATTGGATTTGTCGTTGAAGGGTCTTTTCAGTGAGCAAAAATGATTTTAAGGGGTTAACGAGAGGGCAAAAAGGATGGTTAGGTAATTACTTGATAACAAGTTCTACATCAAATTCAATGGTAGGATATCAATTTCCTCGCCCCATGGTTGATAATTTTAGAATTTAATGATAATGCTTAAATACAAATGAATAATTACAATATAGTACAATAATAACATTAAGTAAAAATTTCATTGACATGTATGGTTAAGAAAGATTCAGTAATACTCAATTTTACTCTTAATTAATAGAAAAATTGTTTTTAAACGACTAACGTGAAAAGAAAAAAATAATAATAATAAAATAAAACTACTAAATCAAGCTAAAAGCTTAGGTTAAATTCTTAAGAAGTAAGTAATGCCTACATCAAGTTTAGGATAATTACAAGAGGAAAAAGTTAAAAGGCTTATAGGAATTACAAAGTTCTCTTTAAGAGGGATCTTTTATCTAAATCTAATATGCCAAATTTTCTATCATGGGTCATATCTTTTGTAAGTTTTAATATTGTTATATTATTCTTGATCACCTCCTTCTAAATTCTTATCCATTCACATCTTCTTACTGAGTGTTGGGTGTATTTTCTGTTCAAATCACCTAAATTTGTCTATCTTAATTTGTCAATAATACTAACTACTTTTAGTGTTTTTCTTATTTTTTCCAAATATTCAACACTATTATCTTCTTTTTGCCTCTAAATTGGAAGATCGTGATAAATTTGTTGAATCTTTTTAATTCAGATACTTTCTTCCATCTTTTTCGATTATAAATATGTTCACTAATTCTGGAACTGGCTTGGATAATATTGTTCAGTTTATGCTGATGTTAAAATTTTTCCCAAAATGAATTAGAATTAAGAAAGATACTATGTTCTTCCTAGTATTGGTGATGATTATTATGAATATCCTCCCGAACACGAAATCGTCACTCTAGCTAATAACGCTTAACTGAAGCTAACAAGACACTAAAACAGCATGGGAATCGGTACCAGGTTTTGTTAGCGCTGCTGCCAGCTTTGGCTTTTGGAGCGTACGCTTTAAGCCTATGTTCTGTCGAAAGAGGTAAAAAGGAAATACAAAAGGAAAGTTTGGTTGGCAGAGGGTAACTAAAGCCAAAGGTGGCTGACACGGACGGTACTTTGAAACGCTCATCATTCAGAAAACTCCATTACGACGAACAGTGTCCAGTGCGTGAGGTTTTTGTACTGTTACTCAAAAGCTGTTGCGGTGCTTTTGCTTTCAAGCTTTCTTTTGCTTTTTTCAAGGAAAAATTGGCATTTACAATTCAAAGTAAGGTTTTAAATTATAAATTATGGATTATATTATAATTATATACTATTAAAATATTTATAAAACTTGATCACAATTGATACAAGCGCAATTATATTAACATACTAGAATTAGGGTTCAAACAATTTGTAAAGTTGTCATTCACTGCCCGAGGATGATAGACAAAAAGCAAGTTTCCTTCGTCGGTCATTGTATGTGTTTTTTCTTTCTGAAACTAAATATTTTTAAACTAGAACTTGTATTTTTTTTTTTGAACAGGAAATGGTTTGGCCTACATTATTTATGATCCTGTTTGGAGTGATGAGCACTCTACAAACAAATAAGCCTAAAAAACAAAAATATAAAGGAAGAAATTTGACAAATCTATGCTACGTTTTGTAATCGACTACAACTATGTTATAGTGCTGTCCCGATCGATTTGCTTGTTGTTATCTGTTAAAGGAAACATAAAAAAATGAAACTATAGGGAATTATCATGTAGTGTGTGTGTGTGTTCAGTCTTAAAAAGATAAAAACTTCTACCACCATACGCCAACTCACCTTTGAATGCTTTTGACTCGGATTCTATACATAAGATAAGGTCATTTGAAGTTCTGAAGGGTTTTAATGAACAAAAAGAAACTAAAAATGCAATACCTAGCTGGTTACAAGTTGACAAGCTATTGACTACTATAGATGTAATTAGCTATACGCGTAATTCTCGGTATTACTAGTTGGATGTTAATTAATGGAATAGAATAGAATAGAATGGAATGATTTATAATAAAATGGAATGGAATATAGTGAAAAATTGTTTGGGAAAAATGGAATAGTTCATAATATAATCTAGTGAAATGTTGTTTAGAAGATAGATGAAATGGAATGTAATGTATAATAAATGACTATTATACCCCTTATATTAAAATGGTTGTTGCAAGAGGTTTAATGCTATGATTTTAAAACAGAAATTATGTTCGATTAAAAAGTAACGGTTGTGACTTGTTCAAGTTACAACAGTGACAAATAATTTTTTATATATTTTCTATTTTAAAATAATAAAAATTTTAATAAACAATACGAGAAGGCGAATAAGTGATAGAACACAGAGAATGGAAAGAGGAGTCTAAAAATGATAAGCTTGTGAACCGTAATAGATATTTATGTGTGTGATAAGCTTGTGGACCGTAATAAATGAGTCTACGAAAAAAAGAGTTAAAGTTAAAAGAAATAATTGGTATTAAAAAAAATTATTGATGATATATTAGATAGTATGTATTTATTAATTTACGTTCTATTATAAAACTCCGATTCGGAGATTTCTTATTTTCACTGTTTAGGATATAATAGAACATAACATAAAATTCTCGACTTCCATCTCATTCAGTACCATCCTATTATAAAATCCTCAACCAAATAAGAAATGTGTGTTGCATGCTATCGCATTCTATTATCAACCCTTCAACCAAACAAAACCAAAATTCGCATTTCGGCTGCAGATAGTTCTATCGAGCTAGTCAACAAATTTTCAGAACCGTACTTGAAATTGTGGCCGCAATTTCTGTCATTCACGTCACTCGTACAAAACTCATAGATCATCGAGAGTTTTGAGAACGGAACCAAAGAGGAATTAGGACCCCTCCACTAGTTCATGCCTTGCCTGCCACCCTCGTTTTGCCTCCCCAGTAATAGCAGTTTATGTGTAATCGAACTTGGCAAGTACTCATTAAGCTTGCGCAAACCCTACTATCTGTAGGTCTAAAGCTGAGAAACAGATAGGGACCCAAGGCTGGCTCACCTTTAACCCATCATTGCGTGTGCAAATGTAACGTAACAAGAAATGTTTTATTGATGCTGCAAGTTAAGGTTTGAATATAGCAGAAAAGATATTTTATTTAATACTTATTGGATTGTAAATAAAATTGCTATACCATGATAAGGATTTTGAATAATCATATCTTTATATCACGATCAAACTTAATAATGTTTTAATTTTCCTTTATCATTACCTGTTTTCTTGTTAAAAAAGGTTTAATTTTACAGAATTAAGGAGTCCCGCCAGAAAATGAGTTGGTATGGGTCCTTCTTGTCATATTTCCACCACCTAACGTACACGCCAAGGACAATTGACTGTCGTCTCCATACGATGCTTCTCTAGCTCCACATCATTGTAGTTAGTGCTGTCAATGCTTCCACTAAGAACTAAGAAGATGTTTTATATTATTACTGTTTGGATTTGATAGTTTATTGGAAAAAATTTTTTTTTGAGCCAATGGAATATATACTGACAAGCAAATCCTAACCAAATCCCACTTATCTTAATATATTAGTTTAGTTTACCATACGTTTCTCTCTTCCTTTTAATTGGTTACTTAACACTAATTAATTCCTTAATGACCTTTCATTACAATTTTTTGATGTTTTACTTTTACCATTATCCTTTTCAGGTCACAACTTTGGCATCCAAGGTGACTTTAGATTCCGTAATTTCATTGCATATCTTTATTTATAATATTGTAATCATATTTCAGATATGTACGGACCAAAATGTTGGTAGTTTAGCACTATGTATTCTCATCAATTTGGCAATCGAATATCAGGTAAGAGTTATTGATTCTATCGACCAGAAATGTCAGTTAAAAATGCAATAAGGGGAGTTTGCACGTGATGGGTAGCTTAAAACTTGATTAAATAAGTTCCAACTTCCAAGTGAAGATTCTATTGTAAATGGAAGATAATATTAGAGGTACCATGTCTGTACCAACTTCAATTAACATTAGAACTTGTTCGATGCGCTTTCTAGTTCATTTAGTGTCATATACGGATAAGTTTATCAAATATTCGGTGGAATCTACGTAATCGCAGGTGGAATGATTGATCATAGTAAACACTAAACCTCACATCATCTTTTTTATGCATTGATGCATGGAACTTAATTAAACTAATACTTTGTTGAAGTGCGAATCCCACTACGCCTTCATATTTTCCTAAGGTTGTTTCAGCAAAGAGTATATGAAGTGGGGTGACCATGATCATGATTGATTCATGGCTGCTCTCCCCATTGTCCAAACAACTTTTTAGCTTCTCTTGTGCTAATCACTACTCATTTCATTTTTAAAAAAAATTATATTAATAATGGACAACAATGCTTAACCCTAGTAATATTGACAACTTAATCCTAATTAAAAAAAGAAGATGATGGATAAGAAGCTTGACTGGAGAGAACTAACATGTATATGATTGGCCAGCATTTACTAACTTCTCGTATAATAAGTGAAGGGGTACACCTAATAACACGAGTCTACGTGAAAAAGGAAGATGATTCACAGATAGATCACATAATTGAGTGACATAATGTTAGAGTGTGAGAAAAAAGGTTATGACATTGAGCAATTGTTCCCTACTTGGATGATATCTCATTGTTGCTTTTAATTATTTGTTGTATTGATTGAATGGGGTATCCTTTTAGCTCATTTTTATGTATCAATGATCTTATGGAAAAGCATTTAAAGATGCCACGATTCATGTAGAATAGTAAGATTGACATGATATATTGGACTTCGCTAGGGAATTAAAAGGATACCCCATCCACCAAGTATTGCGTGTTGACTTTTTATTAATTGAGCAGATAAAAGTTTTTTTTGTTTTTCGTTTTTGTTCACACTTTATAATTGAGTCACTTGGATTAAACAGTTTAACCCCATTTTGGTAGCTGATTAATTATTGCACGTAACTTTATAAAAATGAATAAATTTAAATTGTTTTACATGTATAAAATGACAAAGGTCCCATTGTTTGATTTGAATATATAATTTTAACTAAATTAAAACTAGGGTTAAAAACTTAATGAAATAAAAATAATATGTAAACTAACTAAAGTCATATAATTTTGAAGTTAATCGAATAATTATCCTAATGTTTTATTTTTTTAAATTTCATTTGTGCATGCTAACTAATACTTTATTTAGATAAGAGCTAAGGTATCTAATTTGGTTGATTTTAGTTACTAAGTAAACCTATATTGGGATTATTTTTCTCTCGGAGAAAAATTCAACAAATTCTAAAATTTCATATCGGAAACCAAAGCATTTTCTTTGTAATCAAACATGGTTGGTATAAGTAGTTCAGCACTCTCATTTCTTAACTAGAGGTTTCGAGTTTGAGTCATGAGAATGGAAAGACCTGTTTGGCCAACACTTTATTCCTTACGGACTGACCCGGTGTAAGCAGGGATTAGTCTGGGTGTGGATGACTTAAATGTGCTTTCCCATAGTTATGACCCTTCTAGAACACCTCGTAGGTTAACCCTAAAAAAAAGCATTTTCTTTGTTGCTGAAATTCACATAAACCAATTTCTTCTAATTTAAAAAATACATATCGGGGTATTAATGGATATGTCTGCAGAGAAATATGAAATAGAAGAAACTTAATTAACCTTTTAAAAAGTAAGTACAGATTCATCTTTGTTTAAATTAATAATTAGAATTTACAACTTAAAACTCGACACATGCTCACGCAACACTCTTCACCTGTTCGATGATATTGATAGTTAGCGTAGTAATTACTGGTGATTAATCATTGTTGAAACTACAGACCCGATTGCATTTGGCCGAATCCCCTGCCGCCCAACTTAAAAGTAGACAGTTGAATTTTTATAATCAAACCAATTGGACCTGAAGAAAACAGAAGAAACATGAGCAGCTTAGAGAAATAGAAGGAAATATGATTGGTGGAGATTTTATTGGTTGGCCTTTTTCGAGAACGACAAGTATGAGCAGGTGATATTAGTTGTTTCAGCTTTTCGCATTAAGAGCAAACAACATATGTCTAGAGCTTAGGTGGGCATGCATAGAGTCATCGCAATCTTGAACAAGATTGGAAAGCATTTATGAGTTGTTGTTGCTATCTGTTTCAGCTTTTCTTCACATAAATTTACTGTTGCAGAGGAGAGAGTGGCACTATTTAAGTGGATTAATAAGCTACCTTAACATCACATGGGTGGATGGTGGACCATATAGTAGTTAATTAAATAATGAGCATTCAGTTAATAAAGGTAATTTAGTATCAAAAGTTGTAATCAAATGATCGTTTCAAGAAGACTCTGCAAAGTAATTATTCATATGGGGATTATTTAGGGCACTAACCTCTTAAAATATATGCAAGAGAAGATATTTTTTTCTATAAAATTGATCTACTGAATTAACTCTAGAGTATGGAAGATACAAGATATATTTTTTCTTCTATAAAATTGATCTATTGACTTAACTATATAGTAAATAAGTTAAAATGACCAAGTAGAACTTAGAAGCAATGATTTCAAACTTCAACCATTCGAATGGCTTAATCGTAAAAGTTTTGAATTGATTAATTTTCTAATTTGGTTTCTAATTTTTCCATTTGATTTATTTTAATAAACTTTATTATTAAAAATTGTTTGATTTATTAATTAATAAGTCAGTTTTTATAAATTTAAATTAATGAATCAATTGACTCAGTAATTAAACTTTTACTTTTTTAATAAATAAAGATAATCTCCGTCTTCAAATTCTATTTCAAATTATTTAATTTTGTTAATTTTTATTATATATTAATTTTATGGTAATCTAATACTAATCACACTTTTAAACCTTAAATTTCATATCTTATCAATTTAATTTAAGATATAATTTTCAAAACATTACTTAGAAGTATTTAATAAAACTTTAGATTAATGTAAACCTCTCATTTCGATTACTATAGAGTAGGTGCAAAGGTTGTATCAGTACATTTTTCTACGTCATCCGGTTATACGAAGCGCTGACTTGTGACTTCTTTCGTTCACGACGATTGCTTTGTTAGTCACCGAAGATACGTAATTTGATGAGATTAGAATATAGAAATATGGACTTATCCTAACAAGAGGCATAAATCCATGTCCGAAAAGAAAAGTCTACACCAAGAATGATGTTTGTAATGACTTTAAAGGATTTTCATGCGAAATTGCACTATCCGTCGATGCAATATATTTTTTACCTTCGAAAGCTAAATTATGAAGAAAAAAAAAAGGGGCATAGGTTTTGGTTCTTTACCTGAAACATCTGACCCCATGAAGTCACAAAATATATGATGCGGTCCAAAAACTGACTATAAAGTC
Organism: Erythroxylum baracoense; assembly: GCA_025629805.1. NCBI lineage: Eukaryota > Viridiplantae > Streptophyta > Magnoliopsida > Malpighiales > Erythroxylaceae > Erythroxylum > Erythroxylum baracoense. Next base: position 718,504 of record JAOTAY010000008.1, on the reverse strand, counting down.
GCATGTGCTTTGCCAGGAAAAAGCAACAAAAATTCAAATACAATCTTGGCAGAGTCTATCTGGTAGAGAACCCAATTCACAACAAAGAGGCCAATTCCCATCAAAGAACGCTGAGAGAACAAGATCCTCTTAACTAAAGAAACTACCAATCGTATGTAAACACAATCAAGTTTTACCACTTGCATACATTGATGATGAAATGCAATAGTATGTATTTTCTGAAGTTAGTGACCTGTACATTTTCCGGAAGAAACTACCGACTAAGATTTAGAATAGTAGAGATTCATATCAATCATTGCACATTAAGGAAAAAAGGATCTACATCTTGATAAGAGTTCTGCATAAATCAAAAGATATATAGGTGGCACCCAACATAGTCATCAAAATTCAAGAAAGAGCATCATTGGAAGCATATTTTTTCACCTTTTATGTCTAGATAATGGCATGTAGACATTGACATGAAAGGATGTTCTTGTTCCAGATATGAACGGAATAAGCTATATTCCTTTGCGCGTTGTAGAGGTCCAACTCTTCTGCTCTTTCTTCATTCAGACGTCAAGTTTCGATTTCCGATTTTCAACTCCAAAATACTTCCTTTAAACTGTGTAATATAGATGCGGCGAATGGTTATATGTCCATGAAGCTCTGTAAAATACATTATTTGACACACATTTTCATTCTATAAAACAGTTTTCATGTGATCTATTTTCATTTTCTTGTCTGCGTTTCTCCATTAATTGTTTAACGCCTAAAATATTTTTTGATATAAACAGTTTTTAGATGTAAACAATAATTTAAAAGCAGCAATGATGAGTCTAAATTTTAAAGAGATTCAACTTGGAGATATAAGGACAAAGGAAAAGAAAAGCCACATGAATGATTGAAGTTGAGAAGAAAAGGGCATGATCTTAAGAAAAGGGCATGATCTTCCATTGAGTGTAGGATATGCGACCCAAGGGTGGATTAAGCTGGATGGCACTGCAAATCCCTTAGTTTTGGCTTTTTCTTTACTTCAGACCATTTCTTCAAGTCCTGTGTGCTTTTAACAAATAATTTACAAAAACTCAGACCACAGAAAGTTGTTTCTTAGCTATTTTACTTCATTTCTTTAATTCTTTTCTGGGTAATTCCTTAATATGCTCCGAAGGGTACGGAATCATGCACTGCCTACACAACAAAAAGTATGAATACAAGCGTAGGTGATAGGTCTGTCTTCCAACTTTTTTAGTAATTCGGATACGATATATATATGTGGAAGCTGAGTCATGAATCAGTACGCAGAAAGAAACAAAATGGGGTTAGACCCATTGCTTCCCAGTTGGTAGACAATTCATATCAAGGGGGTACGTGTGCACCGAGACCAGTTCTCCACCAACATGCCCCATAAATATCACCTGCCTCCATAAACTTTCAGATTCGTCATTTTCCTATCGCCCTGCACTATTTGTAAACTGATACTACTCCATAGAATATTAGCGCACTTTGGCTGCGATTGCAGTTACTATTCCACAATCCTACCCTCTGAGAATGTTAGTTCCAAAGAAGTGAATATTACATCTCTTTTGTATAAGAAAATGTGTATCACTTTAATCCTCTGGACTCTCAAAGAGAGTTAAGTAGGCTCTCAAATGGGAAAGAAGCAGAAAGAGCTCAAATTTTTGAGGAACACAAATGAGTTTTGTGTTACAGTATCAGGACTTTAGTGCTTGCCATAGTTTCTTGTGATTTGCTCTGAACAATACATTCTTGATCTGCCATACCTCTCAAGTATAGTTATTGAACACAAATGAGTTTTGTGTTACAGTGTCTGGAATTTAGCGCTTGCCATAGTTTCCTGTGATTTGCTCCGAACAATACATTCTTGATCTGCCATACCTCTCAAGTATAGTTACTAAATTTGGAATTAATGAAAAAACAGAAGCCTGGAACACATACATCCAAACGAATAGCTTGTAGGAGGTTGTTTGGGGACTAAAATTGATATGCCAAAAAAGTTTACCGATGGCTTTCTTACATCAAATGCCAATAGGTAGAGTAGCCTGACAGAAAATATGATATTACACAATCAATCCAACCTATGCCTAGCGCTCAACCACAAGGGGAAGATCAACTATAGTAATTCAATCTATGTCCAAACGGTAATTAATGTCATTATTCTACTCTCCACTTATCATCAGTGATTGGTGAGGCACTCTCTTAATTTCCACAAATGAAGAGTAGTCCTTGTCCATGGGCTGTTTCCAGGGTTCGCCGTCCATCTGCATATATGCATCTTTCCAGTCTCCACCCCTAAACTCCAATCGGATTGCTGCAGCCTGAAAGAAATAAATGAAACAGTTGGTGAACTCGTCAAGTTTTATTCGGTAACTTCGTAAAAGTCTTTGTATATTGGAGAAATTGTTACCACAAGTAAAAATTTGATCTGGAACAATTGCAATACCTGGGCTATGTGCTTGGCAGATATCAGTTCGACCATAACGAAAGATGTGTGCCATCCTTGCTTCAAGCCGAAAATCTCCAGGAGACCATCATCGGCATGGGCCTCAACAAAGCCTCTCTGAGAAATAGGAGGAGAGGAACTTAGAGAATTAACATCATGCTTTAACACTATCTCATTGACAAAGTTTGCAAGTTTCTGCTCTCTGTGAGCACAGAACCTACATCTCACAGGTCACACTGAATACAGGAATAAAGGAAAAGTTCAACAGCCACGACAACATCAATGCATAGAGATTTGATACCTTTTCCATATAATCGGGTGTTGGGTTACCCCAAGGATTTCTTCCACTTCCATAATTGTGAAGATTTAAAGCAACAATTGCCCTCACACTAAAGGGAGTCCAAAAAGAAAAGAAAAAAGAGGAGCAATAGGAATTTAATAAACGATGATAAAAAATCGTTAGAGCTTTATGCATCTCAGAGAAAATTTCACAGGTCAAAGAGTACCTCTTGGGAACAGGAATCCGCTCCCATTCTGAGCAATTAACCTTTTTGACATATAACCTCAGTATATTTTTGAGGCCCCTACAACAAAGAAAATTTGGTATTAGAAAATAAATATGGAGAACTCTGAACACCACCACGTGAAAACATTAGGATGCAAGGATAAGCTTCCACCAAACAATGACACCAAAGACACGTCTAACTTTTCGTGAAAATGATAGAGGCAATTCCAGTTCATCATCATAGATCCTATTCTTTTCCCTCTTACCAGTTAAACGACATTGAGATGCATGAGGAAACGTAAGACAGATAAAGAGGGTACACCAGAGATATCAGAGTATGATGATAGTTATTGGAAAGTTGGTGTCAAAATTAGCAAAAGCCTAACAACATTTTGGTGACAGGAAAGCAGTTTCTTTATTGCTAAACAATTGATAACACCCTCCCAACCCTCTAAATCCAAAAGAATCACAAAGAAGATGACTTGCCTCAAACCCGGATCATTTATGCAAGGTGTGAGAAACCAACCTTGACTGCAACTGTAACTAGAGTATATCAGCTGTAACAACAGATAAATAAATTATGACATCATACCACAATCAAACAGTTAATTAAGGGTTCAAAAGCGTCGAATGTGTCAAGAGGCATTTCATCCAGCAATTATGTTGAAGATAGTATAAATATGAGAAATCACATAAAAGTAGCAATTTTGGCTTGATTGAAGGATAAAAATGCATGAACATCAATTTCAGTGGCAAACTGTTTTTTTTTTTTTTACAACATTTGTTTTACCACAATGACTAATGGGTAAAGTAGAGCATCCAATAGTACAACCTAAATTAATCCAATAGTACAACCTAATCCATTCCTTGTGCATGATTCAATTTGCATGTCGCCGGTGCATCCTTTTGGTCCTTAAATTCATTTCATAAGTTTCACATGATCAATAGAAATTTATATCTCAACTTAAATAGGAAACATGAGCTTCATACATCATAATATGCAGATTTAGTAAAATTAACACAATTAGTTATGTCTAGACTGTAATTTAGTAAAATGGTGCTGAACTGCCCAGCCCCATAAATCAGAAGTTAACAAGCTTATAAAAACCCATAAAAGTAAGGATAAGATAAGAAAACTTAGAGAAAAACTGCAGTCTAACAACACAGAAAGGGCAAGTTCACCGATGAAGGCAGTATGAAATTTCAAAATTACCTTATTTGATATAGGACCTTGTGCAAGGTAAGGTTTTTCATTGCGTAAATGATGGAAGCCATATGCAACTTGGGCATCCATTCCTGCATGTAATCAAAAACATTCAAGCCTTCCAAGGAAAAATGTAAAGACTCATTATTAACAAAACAGAATTAGTACCGAATAAAATTTCATTTAATACAGCTGGTTATGTAAAATTAAATTTTAAGTATGACCTACTCTTCAAAAGTTTCTTGAAGTGCGTGTAAGGATTTTGGAAATAGATTTATGTATCATGATAGCCCACCTTCATTTACTAACAGCTTAATAGAATGAATGGACAACAACACCCAAGACAACTAAGAAAAGACAACTAAGAATCCAATGAGTTAGAGAAATAAAGTGGAGATCAATGTTCTAAATTAATATGATTACTCTGAGTTCAACTTCCTCAACAAAAAGAAATGACGAAATAAAGAGAGAAAAGCAGTACAGAATAAGGCAACATATTCTCTGGCACAGAGATTGTTGTTGTAGTTGATGATACAATAGTCTAATTGATAAGAATTTGGAATTCAAGGAAACAGTAGAAATCCCAAAGCACCAAGTCAGTGAAATATCAGCACGATTTAGCTACCATTTTTAGAGTTCATAACGGCATACCTACACTAAAGTAATTATAGAATACTCCTTCGTAGCATGTCATTTTCTCAGGCAACTCCCCCTCAACATCCAAAACCTACAGTCAAACAAAAATGTTTAGTTTCAACATCTAAAGGAAGCTTGAAATATCAGCTAATTGATAAAATTTGTGAAAGCTAATATGGACTGCATCATAAACCTGTTCCAGTGAACAAGATTCAATTTGTTTCAGGGAGTACGGAGGATTGACGACTTCTCCATGAGGCATTGACACAAGAATTTTCCAACTGCATCATTAAGAAGTAGTTTTAATATACAATAATACTTTTTGATATGCCGTTCAACTAAATAGAATAGCCAAAGTTAAAATACACCTCTACCAAGTATTTGTTATCCTGGTCAAAATGTAAAGATCTTTTTGTACAACAAACAGAAGAGGAAACAAATTACTAAAAAGTTATACAAAGGAATCATTTAAAGAAAGCAGTAACACTAATTGAGAAATCATCAATGTCAAAATGAACAAAGAAACACAAGAATACGTCAAAAGTCGACGAACGAAATCAATCTTAAGAGCTAAGGTGTACCAAGACTTGACCACCAGCCAAAGGACAAAAATTGCACCCTGATTGGCTGGTTCAAGAAAATGAAAACAGAGCGGATCTGAGGCCTAAGGACAGCATCAAAAAGAAAATGTTAACATATCTAGGACCCTCAAAATAAATACTGACATATATTTTGCTTTAGCTAATCATTTTCATATTATATTTCACTAGTTTAACACTAATTCTCAAAAAGGTAGAACTCTTACCTATCCAAACGGCAGACTGGACCAGATATTGCCCTCATAAGAGACCGTTTGATAGCAGATTTCCATACAAAGGGGAATGAACCACCCTGAAGAAAGAAAACAAACCTGACTGAATTAGACAAGTCAGACGTCAGAAGTAGAACATTTAATCTGAATACGAAGTTTACCCAGCCAAAACTCCTTGACAGATCGTTTCCAGTCCCAAGAGGAATGATTCCTACGGGAGGAACAGGCTCACGACCCTGAGTGTGAAGTTCTTGGAGAGTTCCTAGCACCCAACCAACAGTACCATCACCTCCTGCAACCTGCTCCAATCATTCATCATATATGAGTATTCTTGATTCCCCATAAGGCTCAAACATCCAACATTTGACATAAAGCATCTCATTATAATCATAATCTATTGGATCAAGAAAAGCAAAGTTATTGAAATACCATGATTCTCATCTTTTCACGAACTTCCTTGGCACATTCATCCCCGCGGCTAGCCAGCTTTTCAATACAGCCCAATCCATATTGGACAAATTCAAGAGGCTTCACCTCTGATAGGTCAAAAACCTGTGCCAGAAATCACCTCGAATTCTAAAGACCAATTTTTTTCGCACAAAACCAAACCAGACAATATAAAACACAGACAACTTCCTAAACACACGATCACCGTGACTTGACGATCGCATGTCTTCAATCCAAAGAACGTAAGGTATCCCCTAAACAACGTGAAACCCATCGAGTTATAATCCCATTGCCCTCATAGAATCCATAATAAATTTCTCGACTTGGTAGGTTTGGCACCTATAACAATTATCCTAATGAATTAAAACCTACTACTTAACATCAAATTGACATTAAAAACGAGTCTTTAACGAAAACAAAACCAACCCACTATATTACAAACAGAACCGTGTAAAAAGCCATTAGAAAAAAAATACACATAAAGGAAACAAATGAAACACGTATATAAATAAAAGCAATATTTCACAAAATTTAAAAACCTGTTCCTCTCCCATTAATTGCTTAAGCCGCTCCTTGAGTTCAGGACCATGGCGACCACCACTTTTAGAATTAATAAAAACCACCATGGGGCCCTCGGGGGGGTCTTCGCCGCCTGTAAGCTCTCCACTTTTAAAATACTTATCGGCTCCGGCATCGACGTCCTTTGACTTGATTGAATGGATCATAGCGAGACGGAGGTACTTGGGCATCATTATTCTGCTCTTAATGTACTCCCTGTTAATCCGGACCGCCGACAAACCGCACCCGCGAAACGACTCTATCATTGACAATCTCGGCGTCACCATCCTGGCCGTCGATTCCCCACTCGGTGTCGGCGGAGAGTCCATTTGTTTCTCTTCTCTTTTTTGTGTTCTCCTCCCCCCTTAATCCCCTATCAAAATACAAACAATGAGAAGAAAAAAAAATCTCCGAACAACAAAAGTCGGAGATCACAGACAAATGAAGGCTAGGAGGAGGAGGAGGAGAAATCGGAGTTCAAAGTTGTGATCTTTTCGCTGATACGTTATGGGGTCGAGCCTTTTATCATCTTTGTAATGTAAAAATTACAAAATTATGTGCAATTACTTGTGTTTATAAATTACAAAATAAATTCTACACGTGAAAATGTGGCGTGTGATATGAGTCAAAAACATGGGGCGTGCAAGGAAGGAGAGAGTGAGAGATACGATAATGTGGTCTGGTGTGGGGTCTGTTCTTGCCCTCGCGGGTCTCCTAAAATTACGAAACTGGACTTCTTTAAAACAGAATCTTAAGCCTAGATACGCGAATACGAATACAGATTCGGAGATTGCTCTATACAGAAGATATTTTGGTAATAAACAACTTCGTTTTAGACATCAACGGTCGAATTAAGACCATAAACAAAAAAAAGACATTTTGTTTTAGAGAAATAACAGCAGAAGAAAGTTACAAGCCTTTTATGCATTACAATGTCATAAACAAAAGAATACACCACTGATTTTCTGTTTTTCTGATTTTAGCTTTAATTTTCTTTTTAAGTCTTTATTTTTCCTTTGAATAAAAACAAAAATCTGATTAGTTGTTAATGTTAATATAATTATATTTTTATATATTAGATAAAGCTTAAAGATAAATTATTTTTAATTAAATAAATTTATCTTAATCTTTTATATTAATAGAATTATTTTATTTTATTGAAATAAATAATTTAAAATTAACATTTATTTTAAATATATTATAATTGCAAATTTTAATTTTATTTAAAATTTATATATTTTGAAGATATTTTAAATTTAATTATATTTATTAATAATTTTAAATTTTAATTTATTTAATTTAATTAAAAAATTAAAATTATCAAGTAAATTAAATTATTCATAATTTTTATTAATTATTAATTTTAATGAACTAAATATATAATATTAAATTAATTATCCATAAGTCTTATTAAAATATAATACATTAAACAACATATATTTAGTTCATAATAAATCAAGTTATAAAAAAAGAAACAGAAAACAGGAATTACTGTTTATAGTTTTCATAAAATTTGAAAACTGGAATAAATCAAAACTAAAACTCAAACAAATAAGTTTTTTTTATTAAATTTGAAAATAAAAACAAAAAATAAAAATAGAAATAGAAATAAATAGACCTTAAGAATTATAATTTTAAATTGTTGTATTTTAAAACGAGGGCAAGTCTTTAAGTAACTGGTAATATTATTCTTTTGTGATTGAACGGTCATGAATTCGAGTTTTGATGACCTTCTCTTAATTTTTTCAAAACGCGAAACTTTGTGCATTAGAACAGCCATTTGAAAATAAATGAGATTAAGTGAACAAAGTTATAGTTTATAATTTTGATGTGGTTGAGTTTAGTATTATGGTTAGAATATAGGACGAATGAGATTGTGAGAATATATGGTTAAAATTTTTTCATTTAAGATATTTTATTGAATAATAATCACATTTTTTAAATAAAATAAAAATACATATTTAGACGTGTGATTCTAATTTTAACATTTTTAATAAAGGGATATCTCAAAATCAAAATATGGTAAGAGATGGCATCATTTAAGGGTAGTCTATATTATCCAGGCGTTTCAGGAGAAAAGACGTTAGCATTTGTTTACGTAATTATTTATTATATATACCCATTTTATTCCCATTATCAAACCCTATATATATATATATATAAGCTTTTGATGTGACAAATTCCATCACTTTGGCATATTTAAAATTGTGCAGCTGTCGCTGAATAAAGATAAAAGGGGTAGTCGAGGACAGAATGCGAGTCTGAAGAATGGTGTTGGTGTTTTTTCCAAACAAAAAACAAAAAAAATAATGGTGTTGGTGTGTATATAAATGTTGACCGACTTTTCTAGTTAGCAGATACCAGGCCAAGGTATGGCCTCTCATTAACTCACTCCAGACTGTAACCCGATAGCACTCCGGTAGATACCAGTCATCAACGACATGTCCAGCTTTCATGTCTCCTAGACTGCTGTTAAATTCCGGATCACTTTTTAGCGATTTTTATGAAGGAGGGGTGCCAAAATATTAAGCTAACTAAGGGCGAGTGAAATTGGACTTTGTGTAAATTTTGTTAGAGTATTAGACCTTATGAAAATTGGCTTAATTCAGGGCGGTTAGTTCGTATAAGAGAATGGTAATAAGAATGAGAATGAATATAGTGAGAAATGAGAATCGATATTATCATTATAATTATGATGGTTAGTTTAGAGAAATGAATGATTATCATTACTATTAATAGTGTTTGGTTTGTAAAAAATATCGAGAAACAAAAACTTATTATATTTTAACTAATTAACTAATTACATTTTAATTATTTAATTAGTTACAATATAATTAATTAAAAT
>JAOTAY010000008.1:678656-708958 GCA_025629805.1 Erythroxylum baracoense | reverse complement strand
TTAATTACATTTTAATTATATTTTAATAAATTATATTTTAATTATATTTAATTAAAAATTAAAAAATATTAGTGTTGATAGGAATCAAACCCATTCCTCCCACATATGGCGGGTATGGACCATTACCTAAAACTTGGGTATGAAAAAACTATTTAATCAATCATAATAACCAACCAACATTTACCATTCATTCCATTCCTATTAATTTATTCTCGTACCCCTCAACCAAACACCCCCTCAAACTAAGGATTTAATAGACTAAGAATTTGACTCATGCTCAGATGAATGGATGGCGATTAGCGGACTTGTTATAAGAAGCATTAGATTAGGCAAGTATAATATGTGAGCTTTGACAATATCACACTGCATCATCAACAGATAGAGATCGTGGGAAGATCTTGGATGATGTGGCGACAACTAAGAGTTAGAGTTACAGTAAAACTCAACATCTAAAAATAGCAGAGATCTTCGAGGATAAAGATGTTAATTTCTGTTATCTCGTAAATTCGATCTTATCAGTTAGAGTTAGTATCTGATAGAGATAGATGTGATCTTAGGTAATTCAGAATTTTGAATGTAACTTGACTTTTAAGTCAGAGTGTTTATATATAACTCATTCGAGCTTTGCTCTACTCATTTAGTCAGAGAAAGCATTCCTTGTATTCATTCAATCAAAAAGAGCATTTTTTGTATCCTGATAAAGGAAAAAAATATAAAATTTTTTTTTACTATATCTCTCTTGTTATCTTTATTTTCTTATTATCTTCGTAACATTATTACTTTGAGGGTACGAGATAAACACTTTAAAAATTATTGAAAGCTGAGGTATTTACTTAAACGGATCTGAATAAAATTGTGGCGCAAAAGATGTTGGTGGTGACTCCGAAGGTATCCTTTGTATCAACTACCGTGATTGGCCGGCTACACAAGATAGAAAGTATTAACCATGTCACTATCGAAACTAACTCGCCATTTATAAATGCAGGCCGATGGCAGATAGGATGACACTTCTCAACCGTTACATTTAAGGCCTAACAAATTTTTCTGCCTATTGTCCTGTCTTAAGGCAACTAGGCAAGGGCATTTATAAGACAAAAAGAAAGAAATATGTTAGAAATTTTATTTTAAAAATTTTTAAAGTGAAAGGTATTTTAATATTTAAATATAGGACAACGGTAATAATAGTCAATAATTAAAAAATTCAATTAGTTCAATAGTTTTAGTTGTAAAAATATTGAATTGTCTAATTTTTAATTTAATTTTTAACTTTTGGGTTTAGTTTATTTTAATAACTTTTATTTTTAAAATCAATCAATTTATTAATTAATTGGTTAATTTTTATAAATTAATAAATCAAAATGATCAAAATAAATTAATTGATTTTATTTAACAATCTTTTTTAATTAAATTTAAAATTTTTTAATATAAAAAGATAATATTTTTAATAATATTTTATTATTTTAAAATTTTTAATTTTATTTAATTTTTGGTCAGCAGGCTAATTTTTGTTAAACCTTAAACCGCTTGTTAATTTAACTTTTGTTTTTTTTTTTTAAGCATTAATAACAATAACATTTCAATATGAATGTCATGAGATGGTCTAGAAGTACGTAATATTAAATTTAGCTAATTTTTCTGCTACCTCAATTAAGAAAAAAAAAAGTATTCCCTATGCTTACGTATATTGTGCAATGTCAAAACTTTGAAGTCATACTTTGCTTTGAACAGTTGAAATTCCTCTCCTGGCCTCCACTTTGGAATGACTTCAAAATTGCGCGCAATCATGCTCATAAAACACGTGGTGTGAATTCGATTCCATTTAGATCATGTTTGCAATTTGGTAGTTTTTCTCCACAAACAGGGGTAACATTGGAAATCAAAAAGTCTGCTGTTGACGCCGGTAATGACCGTTACTTTCGTTAGTGGGCCCCACCGGTGAAAAAGTTGGAAGCGTCCGGACTCAGGAGTCGGGATGCTTCATGCTTCCAAGTCTTGAATAAGAATTGTCGTGCGGTAGTATTATTGATGATTTATCGTAATAAATATTATCCCTTAATGAATCAGTGGAATGTCATAATCGATAAATCAAAACAATGACATTTCATCTAACCTAATCATTCGCCACTCGTAAAATGGATTAAAAATAAAATTTTTAAAAATATATTTATATCCATTAAAAATAAATTATTCAATAAAAATTAATTAATTAATTTTAATTTGTAAAATTAGCCACTTAATTAATAAAGTAATCAATTTTTAACAACATATATTATTAAACTAAATTAAATCAGAATGACCCATTCAAAGCCCAACTGAAAGCCCATCTCTCCAGGTTAAGTAATTGCAGCGTTTGTGGCTTCCTGGAGAAGTGGTAGAAGAAACCATGGCTTTCTCTACAACTACTTTACCACTGGAATCAATTCTGTAAGATACATCAATGCCTTCCAATATTAGATGATAAATTACTTTGTCAGGGGGATGTAAACCCGTTTCAGTTTCTGCTTCTTCTTCTTCTTCTTCTTCTGAGTGATGGTTATCTGAATCTGGGGCACCATCTGATTCTGATGTCTTGGTCTCACCATTTCTGTCAGGAAAGGTGGCATCATGTGGTTGTGTTCTTTGAGAAACTGATCGAATATCCCATGAAAGTACTTCCTTGATCAAGCACTGGAATTCTTGGGGAGATGCATATAGTGATTTCTTTTCCTAGGCAAGAATACGAGCAGAGTCAACAACAGTTAAGGAACACAAATATTCTCTGACAGTGTGATAATCTTTCAGAACTTGAAAACGTCAATGGACAAGAAGCAAAAATATGTAACTTCTGGATGGAAAAAAACTAAGACGAACCAGCCATTCAGAAGCTAAATCAAGCATATATATAAGAGCACTTACTACTGATTTCCAACAGTTGGTGATTGCTGTTGGGAAGTCATCCGAAAAGCTAACTGAAGCTACTGCTAGCATATTGTCCACCTGTGCGAACATTATGATTAAGTAGCATTTTATGTACTATATCTGTTCAGTCATTCTTTTGACTTCATCACGGAGAGACTATTGATGATGGCAGATTCATATGCGGTAGATTTAAGTTCAAAAGTGCAAGCGGGACTCAAATCAGTACATAAAAAGGTACTTACCATCACCCACTTAGGCACTGCAGCTCCTGCAATGCTGTCACAGTATGGGAGATAAGGTTTGACATCCAGTATCGGCTGTTGCACTCAGTTAAAATAAGGCTTAATGAACAAGAAGAAAGCAAGGAATTATTTGCAGTGCAGCTAGAGAAGGCAGTAAATGGGGGAACGTACAGTTCCATCAACAAGATCCACACCAGAAAGTAGAACGATATTCCCATGAATTGCCTCCACCTAAAAGAAACAGATGATTTGAGTATTAACCATACACAAAAGGGTCGTTTTTCTTTCACAGGGTCGTAATTTCTTTTTCGTAAACAAAAAGAGCTTACTGGAACTAAATTCTTAATTTCTGAAATGGACATGCCTATTTACTACATGGGAAACCATATTTGCATATGCATACGTGCATATTGTAATTTGATAACAGTAGGAAGTGAACAGATCTTAGTTCATATTTATCACCAAAAGATTTATCGTTACCATTCTATATATACCTGACTGCAATCACAAAGATCTTCTGTATTTGCACAAGTTGCTCATAAAATACAGTAAATCATTATAATATCACCCTACCTTTGCAACAGTCAACCCAATAGGGCATGGGCGATGAGGAGACCGTGTTGCGAAGACTCCTATCCTCCTGCCTTTCAATCTTGGCACTCTGACCTATGCATCCAGCCATGGTTTTCAAGAATTTTGCATAAGATGGAACTTGCAATAACTGTCTAACTACACAATATTTACTGGAGCAGAACACACCTTTGCCTTGAACTTTGATCTAGTCGGTTGCCTCCATAACTTTTCCAAATCCGTGTTCAAGTGGAAGACATAGATAATCCAACAATGAGTATACTCTGCAAGACCGTCAAGGGATGCAGTGGGAACCCGAGTTGGATTGAAGACTAAACATGCCCTTGCTAGAGGTACCAACAAAGGTTGCCTTGGAGTCCCATTTCTGTACAGATAATCAAGTAGATTATTCACATACAGAGTATTAAACAACCAATTAGTCAGTGTAAAGGATCATCAACAATTGCATTCATCCAAAGTGATGTGCTAATTGAAGAAACATTTCAAGTTGTGCAATGAAAGATGCAAGTTCTTTGGACAAACAAGGGAGCTGTAGTAGTTATATATGAAAGAACTGTAGTTTAATAAATCTACAGTTTAGTAGAATCTGTAGTAAAGAAGTCAACAATCAGAAACTTATTGTGTTCTTATACCCAGGACATAACCATCAAACTGCATGATCATCATTCATGGATACTTATATCTAAACAACACTGATGCTCATTGATATCCACTGAAATAGTGTTATCTCATAAAAGGTGCTCTTTTGAACTCCACAGCATAAACTGATTCAACTTAGAAGAACCATGGGATTAGCTATATTATTAAAAGTCAATTAATTCTTTTGCACCAAAATGTGGCATTTCAATTTACCTTGTACTGAAGCAGGACTGAACAACGCCAATGGGCGTCATGGGATAAGAAGTCTGCTCCAAACTCTCGGATTTGGACTGCGCTAATTCCTTCCTTAAGGCCTAAAAAGTGAAGTGGTAAAGATAAAATATGACACTAGAGACATAATGTAACAATATGAACAATAAACGCTGATTCCTAGGCCAAGAGACAAGGAAAAGCACAGGATAGAATGTTAAATACTAGGCAAACCATACCTGCTGTGCTCGAATTCGACCTTGTCGTTCAGCAGAACATTTTTGCAAAGAGGAACGGAGTGAACTCTGAAGCTCCTCGACCCTTGAATCCAATTCTTTCGATTTTTTCCTGCAAAAATAAACTGTAAGAGCAAGGGTTGAGTTCAACACAAATAACCAGCTGTAGAGCAGAAACCTTAATAAACCCAACAATAGATAAAGAAACAGAGAGTACGAGATATGGCAGTGGAGGCAGAAAAAGCTGCAAGTGCTAAGGTTACGATGGGACTTAACCATTTTGAGAATCCATGAAAACCCATTTCTTCTTTTTGGCATGGATTAAGAGTGGCGAATTAGAATTGATTATAAACCCTGTTTTCTTACACCCCAGTCTTTTGGACCCTAGGGTTTTGGAAGCTTTCGGTTGCTAAAAGGCCTATGGGTTAACTAATACACAGACTAAATTCTCCTTTCGGACATAGAACTTCAACTTTTTTTTTTTTGTTAATAAAGGGAAAATAGAACACAAATTACAAAGTGAGTCGCAGGAATCGAATCCCAGACATATTCTCAAGAAGAAGAGGAAGGCACCCAGAGAGTGTGGTATCGAAGCGTGTGAGTCCGACATCAAACTGTTCAGCATAGGTCGTTAGCCAGTCAGCGCATCTGTTGCCCNNNGTCTGGCATAGTTAGCTAGCCAGTCGGCACATCTGTTGCTCTCTCGATACACATGTCGATGAACAACAGTCCAGTTCAGGGAGAACAGCTCATGTATACTCCGGACAAGAGGGTTAAGTGTTCGGGATCGCCGGTCGGACGAGGCGAGGAGATCGGATACCGCTTGAGAATCAACTTCCAGTTCCACCCGACGGTGGCCCAAGTTCCAAACCAGTGTCAATCCGGTATGAACTCCCCAGAGTTCCGCGGTCAGAGGCGATTATACTTAACAACTTTAACTATGCAACTTACCTTTAACTAATCCATTTTCTCTATCTCACTCTCGCTCTCTCCGTGGGTTCCTTGTTTCTATGGCGTTAGTCTGTTAGGTACTGTTGCTTCTCTGTTATGTGATGTTAATATATGTTCTTTTAATCATCATTGACCATTTCTAGAGTCTAAACTATACAGTCGGGCATCGCAAAGTACTTGGATAAGATTCAGATCAATTAAAAACAAACTTTCCCACAAGGGTTTAACACGTTTGTACTCTTTTGTTATTCTTGTTTCTGTTGTTAGTGGACTGTTCTGGGTTGATTCAATAATCATTGTATGTTACTACTCAATGGATGACTGGCAACCATTGAGGAGAGTTGTCTTGATCTTCTTAGGGTTGTTGTTGGGGATCTTTTCTCTGTTGTCAGTGTCTCATTTCTCTCATTTTCATAGCGGTCTTGCTGGATTTGGATGCAGCTACAAGTTTAATCGTGTTTTCTTGAACCACAACACCACACTGCAGGCCCAACCTCCGTGGCTTCCTTCTCATGATCTTAATCTCACCAGGTTCTATGTACCTCACAAGCTGTTTTAGATTTTTTCTCTTCCTCCTCTTTTGCCTACTAATTTAGTTTGATTTGACCTGTCTATCTTCAAAGTGACTAGATTTCCTTAAACGGCTCTTTTCACATGATATCTTTATGTATATACTTTGCTACAACATGATAGTCTAAAGGATGTGTTGGGAACTCTACAGGAAAGTTGCTGGACTGCGTAAAAATAGTTCGACCATTTTAAGTGAGAATCCAAGCATGAGAAGTTATCATTCCATTCGGGGGATATTGAAGGAAGAATTCACATTTCCTGCAAATTCTGCTCCATTTAATAGCTGTCATGCGTCTACCATTGTTGAGGTGTGCAATCCGGTCAACCATATGAATTGTTCTGTATTTTGTGACCATTTTCTTTCTCTACAGAAATTTACCGTAAGGTGAGTTCATGCAGTTGGAGAAAAATCACTTTCTGGTTGCATACTTTGGGGGCTCGTTTGAGGGAGCTCCTGATGTGAAAATTTGGCTGCAGAGGTACAAGGTAACTCGACTTCCATTGCGCTGAAATTGAATAATGAGGGTGGATGATATGGCTGCTCTTGTGCAGCGTTACCTACTATCAGAGCGTGAAGTTTTAAGGTTCTAGTCTGTATTTACTTTGAAACTTTAGAAGACTTTACTTCATAACTCATAAGTGGCATTTCTTTCGGCAGGATGGTTATTGGCAATCACCCATCATTGCTGATGAACAACCAGATGTTCCCATGTGGAACCCTGTACTATTCAAGCTACCATCAGAAGAGTTGCTATTGTTCTATAAAGTTGGTGAAGAAGTTCAAAAGTAATTTCAAGGCTTGAATATTTTTCTGTCAACCTCTTCATTTCTTTTAATCTCTTCCGGATCTGATAGGTCATCAAATGTTCTCATGTTTCCCTTTTATATGTTACGGGATACATTACAAGTTTGCAAGTCCAATACTTTATTGAATTCTTTGTTTGAAGTTCTCTATTCAATTCTTGTATAAGATTGAAAAATCTTGAAGGTCTGGCAGTTCTTGATCCGCTAGATTATTATGAGTTATGATCTCTTGACAGTCATGGATGCCTTCTATAATGCTCCATTTTATTATTTTCCTACGCTCCCACGTCTTCTGGTTTCTGATATAGACAAGAAAACAGTAGGTTGGTGGTTTTCTCTTCTTTAAGATAACAGAATCTGACGTAATCTCTAGGCAGCTCTTCCTTTGATAGTATCCCATCTCACTAATCCCTAAGGTGAAATGCTGGCACATAGAATTGCTACGATTCTGATCTGGCTAAATCTGGCACATCTCAAATAATGCCAGTATGGAGATATTAAAAGTATTTTGTGCCAAACTCTAATCTAAACCAGTGCGTTTAGAGATTGTTTGAGCCGAAATCTATTCTAAATCTATCATTTTAATAACTTATTTGTATATTCGGTTGAACTCTACGTGCACCTCAATCTTGTAGCATTGTTATTATAATTTATCGCATCTCTTGCGATGCACATTTCACTTGTCAATCTTTATGTGAACATTTTAGATATGAATTTATATAGTTGCATATGAACATTCATGTGCTTTGATATCTTTCATTTGTTTAACATGGATATTAGAACTTTGTAATCCCTTAACTTCCAACTGTTGGCATATTACATTTCAGATGGAGTGGATGCATGAAGCGATCTTATGATCATGGTGTTACCTGGACAGATAGAGAACAACTTCCTCCTGGTATATTAGGACCGTCTAAGAACAAGGTTGCTTGAAAATGTTATTTTGTACATTAAATTACTTCAAGTATGGAGCTCTCTATGATTTTCCTGAAATGTGTAAAATTCCTCTACAGCCTATCTTGCTTGATAATGGTCTCCTACTTTGTGGATCATCCGTTGAGAGCTGGAATTCCTGGGGTTCATGGATGGAGGTTACAAGTCAACTAAATGAGTAGCTAAACTATACCTTTTCAAGAAAATGGATGCTAGCTTATTTCTGAATTATGTAGCAGGTTACAGCAGATGCAGGCAGGTCATGGAGAAAGCATGGCCCAATCTATATTAGAAATAGATCTCTCAGTGTGATTCAACCAGTCCCCTTTATGACTGCAAAAGGAACATTGCGTGTTTTGCTGAGACCGTTTACTGACATTGGTAGAGTTTGCATCTCTGAATCCTTTGATGGCGGTGTTGACTGGGAGTATGCAAAAACCACTGAACTCCCTAATCCAAATTCAGGTTAAACTCAACCTAGTGGTTAAACTGTGCTTGCTGAATCAAATGGTGTTACAACTAATGCTCCTTTGACATTAAGTTTCCTTACTGGATACTGAATTAAAGTCAATCACCTGAATTTTACATCGATTTTTATTTTCTTTTTGTTCTCGTATGTCTCCTGTTTCCTCTTGCTTATGCATTCGCTACTATTGACAATATGCATTCATGAATAGGCATCGATGGAGTAAAACTAAAGGATGGCCGTCTCTTACTTGCTTATAATGCAATCTCAAGAGGTGTGCTTAAGGTTTGTGTGTCCAGTGATGATGGTGACTCATGGCATGATGTACTTACTCTGGAAGACACACCAGGGATGGAATTCTCATATCCAGCAGTAATCGAGGCCAGTGATGGATCTGTGCACATCACATACACATATAACAGAACACAGATTAAGGTACTGACTCTTTTTGTCAGAAGCCCACTTGTGGATCGGACCCTCTAGTGTTAGTTTGTTGTTGAAATCAGTGAACATCTTCCATAGATGATTTATCCTATTCTTGACATTTGTTGTTGCAGCATGCTGTCCTTGAACCGGGTGTTCTATGATCAGAAAATTTAAAAGTACTATCTCCTCCATTAGAATTCCATGTACACCAACGCATTAAGCAACCTGTAACTAAAGCTAGTTTCACCACAGATTGTTATGTTCTGCAGGAGTAGCAGTTGCAGGATCAGCAGGATGGTAATGGGGGTGGAGGGTTGGTGCTGAGATGATGAGTGAGTCCTCTGTTGTTGGTGATCCAGGTTAAGATGATGAGTGAGTCCTCTGTTGTTGGTGATCCAAGTTAAGATGATGAGTGAGTCCTCTGTTGTTGGTGATCCAAGTTATTCCCAAGTGAACTCATCGGCACCCGCATGTCTTGTTCCCCGGGGGAGCCTTTCGAACGAAATGGCACACAAAAAGAATAGTACTCAGTCCGCAAGTGAATGCAAGAACGTGTACTTTCTAAGACAGAATTTTGAATTTTGATGTTTTTCTTGCAACAATCTGTGTCTCTTGTGACATTGAAGGATTCTATTGAAGTGATGAGAAACGTGTAACTGAAGCTATCCAACGGGTTTCCTCTTTCTTCTTTTTGATAATCACTCAAACGGGTTTCCTTAAATGAGGCCACATGGTTTGAAGAGAATATTTGTCTATTACATCCTAATTGGTGAAAGCACCCGGAAATATTCGATCAGAACTCCTTACAATGGCAATACATAAACAATCATGACGTTAACAATTTAAAAGTTTCGTTCTTGACTGTACATATACGTCACCTGAGAGGGACGAATGGAGCAGTATCTTTGCCCACTTCACCATTTAACCATTAAATATCTGAACACTGCGAAAACCTGGAATTGTCATTGTGAATGATTCCAGAGAACTTCCTATCTTTGGTAAATTGTTATTTTGACTTCTGTTCACTCAGATACGGACCTGCCCGAGTGAAATGACTCCTGTCAAAGATTGTCCGCTAAAAGCAACCGACTAGAATTCCTTCCACTTAATGACAGATCTGTTATTCATTCCCACCTAGACTACGAAACCCTTCTGATGTAATTGTCAGAAACGTTCAACAAGTTAATCATGAAACTATGACTGTCATTTTATTTCAGGTTTTTCATCTTTTCTACTATGGTATGAGGTATTCAGACAATAGTAGTCAATGCTTTTCGCAGTTTTTTATTTTTATTTTTTGTTCTCGTGTTCTATTGAACTGTCTCCATGTCTTCTGCCATAGCTTGCCTGGTTTATTCTACCTTTCTTTGGATGCCAAAACAAGTTCCACATTCCATCTACTCCCAAGGACAACGGATATAGCTCTGAACCCATGCAAGTAAAGCTTACATAATTCAGTAACAAACATCTATTTTAAATCTAATTAGCAACAAACCAAAGTGCTCACCATAAGCAATCGTATTCAGAAAAAAATTCAAGCGAGAAACAACTTGTGTATGCGACATTTGCCTCTCCACTCGTGTGTGACTTTTCTTTTGACTGTGTTGCCTGTGACTTGCTGTTTCCATGAGTGACAAACTGTGAAATGGACAGAAATAGACCCTAGACCATGAGAAAAACAATTTGCATGAAAACCAATTGTCATTCATTTTCAGAAATAACCAAGCAGCAGTCCTGAGTCCCGACGTCTTCAGTTGGTGTGAATGGAAGAGGCATGAAAGTATAGAAAAATTAAAACGCAGTTGGGAGAGTCTAACAGGCCATGAAAACAAACCATAACCAACGCATAAGCTCGTAAAAGTCGTCTCTTTTGACCCCAAGACTTGTACCAAATAGGCCTGGAATTTTTCTGGCCCAGCTAAGTAGGGGACAGGCGTACCAATTTCATGCCATGCATTGATGTGAGACATTCCAACTTAATACATAGTAAACCTGTGAAATGGTTCTGCAGCAAAACTATACCAAACCCTGAAAGTTAAGAAAGTCAATATTTCACCTATTTGAATTGTGTCTTCAACTAGAGATTCGGCGTCGATGTCGGGAGTTGCATGTTATTGGACAAACAAGCAAACTATGCAACTTTTTGTAATAAATGATGGCCTGTGTCTCTACCTCCTCCCTACTGTGTTTTTTTTGTCTCTTCAATCTTTGAAACTTCAGAGTCATTTAATGAGGCAAAAGTGGAAAATTAAAATTCCAATGAGCAGTTAAGCCATTCCATTCCAACTTTAAATAACAAGGCAAAGAAAGAGATAAAGTCAAGAGCATGGCAGGCTTGTGTCGTGGGCAGAAAATGCTTAGGCATGATGATGGTGAAAGAAATGTTTCAGCGAGGTATTATTGTACTACGTGCATTATTATCTTTTCTTTTACTCTGTCCACATGTGCACTTGTGCAACTCATCCTTTTCAATATCTCTGTATAAAGTTGTTCAAAGATGTTTTGTCCTTGGCATATGTGCGATGCTCACTTGTTTCTCTGAATCACGATGAACAACTTCCGGTTGGACAGCTTTTTGAACCGTTGTTCATAGCCTTAGACCATTTCTCACCTTTTGGACTTGGGTTTTTCCTCACTTTCTCATGCAAAAGAAATCCAAGTTCTTGAAATTTTTCTTCATTATTTTGTCCAATTTCTGTGTTACTGTGAACTGCAAGAATTGGGTCCTCTTTCATGTCAGGCTTTTGGTGCTGTAGGCATCACATTTGGTGTCCATAGTTAAATATTATGATCATATGTGGTATCTTTCTTTATTTCTATTCCATCTTTTGGTTACATCATCTGTGCCTCTGTGCCCTTTAACTTTACCTGAACAAATGTCATCTTGTGTTTGTCTTTATACCTCATGCTTTCAGAGAATCTAAAGCCTTTCAAAATTCATTAAATATTGATTTGCAATGGATACAATAATACAAAGTCATTGTGTTAGTGCACATCAATTAGGGTTTTGAAGACAATTTCCCACCACTTTGCATCCTCGGAGTAGGGTAGATATAAAAAGAGAACTGATAACTTTTAGTGAGTGAAAGTTCCCTTTGACACATTTGATTCAAAGCCAAGGAAAGTTGTGGCTAATTTTGCTCTTAGAAAGGTTAGGAAATAATTAAGTGTGGTTAGCAAATTAAGCAAACTAGCTAATCCTAGAGATGTGTGTGTCACGTAAGACCATCATTGCAACAAAAACAAGTAAGAAACTTTCAACTCTTTCGAGCTCATGGTAATGATTAATCACTACTGTTTTGAGACAAAATGATATTGGAATCAAACTGGGAATATCTCTAAGTTACATGTTTGACCAATTGAAAATAGAAATTAACATCTCACAATATATATTTATTTTATAATATAATAGAGAACTCTCAGTTCTATTAAAACATATTAAATAAAAAATTTTAATACACACAATAATTCATAAATTATCAAATAAATTATTAATAATTTAATATTATCTAACAAGTTCAATTTAATTATTTTTAAAATTTTAAATTAAAATATTAAAAAATTTCTAATATTTGATAATTCTCATAAATTCATGACTTAGAATACAAAATTTTTAGGAAATTACTTCGGATCACTTGAACTTCCTTGATTGAGTATATTACTAATCACTAATATGTTGTAGTCCAAATATTTTAGACAATCATAACTCTCCGTATGGATAAGATCAATCCATCTTGAATTATTACCATTATAATTATTTGCTTGGAGGTTAGATAATAATCTCAAGATGGATGATTAAGATGAATCTTAAGGAAGATTAGGATTCCCACACCAAGAAAGCTGACATACTGACGACCAAGGGCAAATGAATCACCCTGAACTCTGAACCTATCCATTATTCTTCGTGACATACAAACAAAAACAAGCAAACTCTTTAACTTTTAGCTCCTTTATTCAGAAACTTCACACCAAAGGCATCCTCGTCTCCCACCAAATATATTAACAAGGGTATCGCACTTTTTGGCCTTCACATGCACCCATTTCATAGATTTTAAAATTTGCCACTTAAGATCATATGGGAAAATAATGATAAGTTGAAATTCCGTTTGAAGCTCTTACCAACTTGTGCTTGCTCCGAGGAAACGAATTTATAAAGGTTTAGATCTTCCATACTTCTAATGAATGGATTATTAAAAACTGTGCTGACTTAAATATATTGACATAAAACGATTGAAAAACCGTGTTGATTGAATAACCGGCCAAGTTGTAGCGACTCTGCAAGTTGGTGATGCGCGTTAAAGATTAAGAAGTCAGGATGCGCCACACAAAACTAAGATTCAGGGAATTGATATAAGAGAATCGGACGGTAAGGAAGTATTTGGCCCCACAACATTTATTGAGATGATAAGAACTAACGCAAAAAGTGATTCTCTTGTCTTGCCTGAGGTCCCGTGCCATTGAATCAGCCACCTCATAGTTTGTTTTCGTTGAAAGTTAAAGAGTACGAGTATGAGTAAATGATAATACATGATGCATAAGAGCATTTATGGCTGTAGTTGAGAGTGGGTGACTGGGTTCTCCTGAACATGGGATTTAATACATTTTTTTAAAATATATTTTGAAGTTTTCATTTCCATAAGAACTAGATAAGCTTGCTTTCCTTCAGAGACTTATATTTAAAAGAAAGAAATATCACATAACATTTGAGTTGATTCGAGGAATTTTACTAACATGGCATGCATAAGAAGATGGTCATGGACTCGATCACTCACTGGGGCATACCAAAAGTAGGTCATAGGACTTTGAAAATTTGGTTCATCCAATGTCTTGGCTTTTAAAAACACATTATTCACTTTTTGAGGTCTTGCTTAATCCATTAGGCATTCAACAACTGTGCTCGTGCTGATAAAAAGTTTGAGCGTCTCGAGTAGGCATGTCTTGCTTTCACATGTGCATCCAAAAGGTCTAAGTCATTCTTGGAAACCTTTTTTCATGGCTTGTTTTCGCTTTGAAAAGTCGAATGCTTGTGTGTAAAGTATAAGTTACCAGTGCCTCAAAAGCCAGATTTCCACACTAATTGGTGGAGAAAAAGTGGCTTTTTTGCTTGCCCTCTTTTACGTTGGATATTCTATTGTTAGGAAGCCTCTAAGTGTTCACAAAAACTTACCTAAATCGTTTAGCTTTTTGTGAGAAGGAAAAGGAATTAAAGATGGCATGTTTTCTCAAAACGAAGCTTTTTGACATGGGAATTTGGCATCTTCTAACTGTTACTTTCAACAGAAACGAGTGGACAAATTTAAAAAAGAAGACTTCTTTGATGGGGCGGTGCTCCCATTTACCATTTTGAAAATTCTTTAATTGGGTTAATTTTATTTACCAATAAAATGAAATTAATTGGGTAGTGACATGGTTTTATAAAGATGTATATGCTACCTTAATAAGATTAAAATATATGTGGCTATAAAGTCTTACTTTAATACCTTAAAAGGAGGACCATCTCTTTTATATGACATTGATTCATATAAATTTAGGAATATTTTCCTTTTATCTATTATTTCTTGTTGTTGTTGTTTTCTTTTTTGGAGTTGGATCATTGAACATCACATTCAAACTTTTTGTTGTGGTTAAATGATAGTATAATTCTTGTGTGTAAAAAGGGGTCACCTTTTGCTTGATTGGTGCTTTCTCTTTGCCGAATTTTCCTCTCAACGAAAAGCAAGACCACTTTCTTTTATTCTAAACTAAAAGGGGAAGTATCAAAAAGGTGGAGGAGAGGGTGCTCAAAAGTCTAATTGCTTTGAGTGTAAGAAGCTACCAAAAACCTTTTTTTGAGAAAGGAGGGGTGGCTCTTAATTCTCCCCCCAGCTGTGAGTGATTTGTTGTTATGTGCTTTGCTTAAATTTTGACCTTCTATGGTCATGATGATTCACGTACCTTTTTTCTCAATTCATGTGTATATTCTATACATTCAAATGGTTAAAAAGGCTTTTTTTGAGGTGGGGTTTGGCTTGCACTAGGGAAAAGAATGATGGACCCTTTTGTCTCATGATATACCATCAATTAGCCTTTGTGAGAGAGAAGCTTTCATCTTTCTATAATTTGTAGATTGATATTGATACTGATTTCAATTTTAGCTTGGTGGGAAAAGAGCCATTGTTCTTTTTTTTAAAAAAATCAAATCATGCAATTTCCTTTGCATTACATGAAGGAGATAAGCATTGGGGGAGAGAGATCTTTGCAAATGACAACACAGTTGGTGGTTGATCTTAGCAATCCTTACTTGAGGATGAAAAAAGGGTTTCTTTTTGGAATCATTGTTCCTCTATTATTGGTGGGGATGGAGAGGGAATTAATTGAAAAGGCAAATTGGTTATAGTGGAGAAAACTTTTCCCTGATTAAGGAACCAGCTACAAAGCAACACCAACTTTTTATAATGATGGTAAAGAACGAATATTTGTGTAAATTCTCTTTTAAAAATTATAGGATCAGGCCATAATGATCAGATTAGGGAAAAAAAGGGTTTCTTTATATGATGATTTTGAAATTTGGAAGAAAAAGTTATGACCAACATGACATCACCTATAATTATGGTATTATTTTTAGGATTTAAATTTGGTAAAAAAGATTATTAAAAAAAAGAGTATTCATAAGAACACACTGAGTCTCTTTTAATATTTATTAAGGCTTCCCCGAAAGTTAAAATGAATGACATTAAATTTTTAACAAGGAAACGTTATGTTAAAAAGGAATGGCAGTCTTGATATATTCCGTTTTTGATGGGGACAATCCCGGCAACAAGTTAATGACAAGTGGCTGCAAAGATACGGCGAAAGTGCAATAAATGCGGAAAGTCGAAAGTCTCTTTCACTCCGGTTACAACCTTTGACACGTCGTCTCTGTGACTCTGTCTAATTGAGTTATGTCCTTCTCAATTTCTCGCGATATATCGGGAGAAAATATGTGGACCACGACGACCGTTTTGAAATGCAAGTAACGGTCGTGATTGTCTTGGATGAGATCAATTAATTACTTAAGTGTTAAATACTTATTAAATACACACAAACACACAGATATATATATATATATATAAACACTTAAGATTGTCTTTAAATGAGATCAGATCAACTATCATATTTCTGATTCGATTATGATATTTTATGTGTAAATAAAATTTAATAGAATAAAGTTAAATCAGAATAATTGAATCGAAAAGAAATGATTTAGTTTATCATTTTATCAAATAATTATTATGATTTAGTAATTTAGAAGAACAATTATAATTTTTTCGTAATGATACAAATTTATGGATAATAACAAATTTTGTTTTACATTATAGAAAGTAGTTATTATTAAATTATCTCGATTTCTTAAGTGTTTATGAATTATATATATATATATATATATAATAAGTATTTAAAACTTAAGTTAGATATTAAAAATTACTTTATGTGTCCAATTAATTGTTGTTACTATGGTTCAAATATTGAATATGATATCTTACATCTATTATTTTAAAATATTTATTCATAGGGATGAATAAATATTTTATTAATATATGAGTTCGTCTAATTGAATTCATTAATAAAACTTGTAATAAATATAAAGTTTCCAACTTATAACGTTACACAAGATAATTCATTAGAAAAACATAATTAAGAAAAAAAAAGAAAATTGGAGTTGCATAAAGCTTTTTTCTTCTTAGTTTCTCGCGTTATGCCAATTTCGACAAAGCCTTTCCTTTTCAGTTTCTCATTTCATATTAACAATTGTTTGATTTATTCAACGAGTTTATTTTGGTTAAGACAGGCCTACTAGCTTCTATTTGATTTTCTATAATATCAGAACTAACGACATACACTTCCTTTTAGGATGACTACTGCACACGTATCATATGACAGCAATCCAACTTAACATATACAGTTTAGTGTCGATTTCATGCATTATAGTAACAGCGACCGAACTCTCTGTACAATTTCTTTAATTAACTTCGATCTCATGTATCGCTGAATAGCCAGCGATCAGCGAACCTCTGACTTTCCGAACAAACACCCTCTTCAAAGAAAGCCACTTGTCGATCGGCTGTGACTTAGCTATAAGAGCTAGATT
Organism: Erythroxylum baracoense; assembly: GCA_025629805.1. Lineage (NCBI taxonomy): Eukaryota > Viridiplantae > Streptophyta > Magnoliopsida > Malpighiales > Erythroxylaceae > Erythroxylum > Erythroxylum baracoense. The sequence goes on along the minus strand of JAOTAY010000008.1, from coordinate 691,885 downwards.
AAAAATATAAAAACCAAATATCTGTGAGATCATACAATTTAAGAAAATTTTAATCAGATTTTATTAATATTAGTGGGTTGACGTGATGATATTAATTCCTTAATAATAACTTTATTTAGATATCATTGAATTAGTTTTTTTTAATTTTATATAAAAGAAAAAGAAAAAGCATCATTGAGGACAAATAAAAATGAAATTTCCAATTTTCACGAGTCACGTTTTCCCTGACTTGATCAAAAACTAGGTCGGCACCTATCTAATTAATCTCATAACAACCCAATTCAATGGTAGATAACTAGATATTATAAGGACGGTCGCAATTATTGCTTTTCTATGGTTTCTACGAATTGGTGAATGGAAAATTAATGGCCAAGATTTTATACCTTTCGAACTATGAGGCAAGTCTACTTCTTTTAACCCAGTAAGTTAAATATTAATTGAATTGTCGGCTAGGAATTGGTTGGTATTGAAGCTGACCTACAGAGCGTTTATTAAATATGCTACCTTCACTTAAGGACAAAATGGTTATCAAAATCTAATTAAGCTTTAAATTGAAGATTACCACCTAATCGAAATTCCCACTAATTAAACGCTAAGAACGTCTTCCTATTGCTTCCAAATGCAGTGGTGACCTTCTGTCCGTGCTATTAAATGAGCTTTATGTCGCCTATCGTGAAAAGGATTTGCAACTTTGACATAGTAAATACTAATAAGTGCAGGCTTAATCAAAGGGGATTTAATTAAATCAACCCATTTAACTAATCATCAGACGTCACAACTTTTTGCAAGTCATTTAAAAAGCTTGGCTCGCTGATTACCATCTGGAAAAAATCAGGTCTGTATAGGAAATTCTTCGAACAAGTTAAGCATATAGGCATAAATTCCAATTTCCTTGTTCACCACCAACTCTTTTTCTTGACTTGTTCAACCAATTCAGGCAAACCCTTTTGACGCTTACTGAAATGCATAATCTGAGAAGGAGAAAAAAAATAGAAAGGTCAAAGTATTGGAAGTTTCTCAACGGGATTTGGCTTCGTTCAAACGAGCTTTCATTTGAAAACCAAGTCGAGTGTTACACTTGTTACCCCAATGATTCGATATGGAGAAATTGTGACAATGATTCCTTACTACTTTTTTCTCTGTTCCTGTTTGTTGATGTTAGGAATAATAGCACTTCATTACGAGAAAGAGAAAGAGAGCAGCGGATGATGATAGTCTACGCATTCATATTCTGCTTTTACTTGAAGACGAAGGGCACGAAAATTTTCACTTTTACTAAGAATCTAATCATTGTAGACAAAGTTTCTTAATATTTTGTTGTTTTGTTATTTTAGGCTACCATTTTGGACAAAGATGAATGAGAAACATTGAAGTTTTGACGTTAAAATTTGACTATAATTTCAATTCTATTGGATGGAATTTAGAGTTATTATGCAAATAAAAGCAAAGTCAATGATGAAATCAAATTACATAGTCAATAATATCTTTAAAAGTTCAATTTAAAATTACTATATTTGCAAAACAAATTAAAAAAAGGGTTTTACTATAAAATTACATAGTCAATAATATCTTTAAAAGTTCAATTTAAAATTACTATATTTGCAAAACAAATTTAAAAAAAAGGGTTTTACTATAAAATTTTATTAACTAATATAAACATTATTTGATCAAGATCTAGTTTAGTTATTAATTCATGAAATATTAGTTTACGAAAGTTTTATTACATGTATTAAAGTATATAGTGTTAAATTATTGTATATATTTTATTGAAATATAATACATCACTTTTAGGTTATTATCTACAATCAAATATTTTCAATTTTATTACAAAACGACCTGTTTTTGTTACTATGTTCATATTTTATTTTATGAGCATCCACTCATTTAATTTCTGTGAGCCTTATTTATTAGATAAATGGATATTTATGGAACATGATAGTATGAAAATAATAGAAACAGTTAACTTATACCTAAGGTGAAGGGATACCTTTCAAATTAGAAATTATAGTAGTAAATGAAAAAAGAATTGAACTAGAGGTAGGAATTAAGTAAAAGTTGAAGAGAGAAGAAAATTAAAATATTCCTTTCATATTAAAGTGGGTAATAATCACTCTTAATAATTATCATCTTTTCAAATGATAAAAATATTTTTAAATACAAAATAAAAAATAAGAAAAGGTTATAAACTATATATTTAAATTACATATTATAAAAATTAAAAATAAACAATAAATTTGTATACATATGAAGATCACACACAAAAATTATTAGTTAGAAAATATGTTAATTAATTAAAAATTAATTTTAGATTAGGAAAACAAAAATTATTATATGTTAAATAATTTATAAACTCTATGGAGCGTGCGAGAACGCGCTACTAGGTAGCGTGGACTCGAAGGTTGTTCCAATGTTTCAGCTTCTTAACAAGAGAGAGAAAGACTTAAGCGGTTGTCAACGTGTAGTGTGAAAGGGAAAGAGAGTGGGACGAAAAAGCTGAAAGTAATAATTACCTTACGATAATCACTACGACTACTAATGAATCTCTCTATCTTATGAACGGGAAACTACTTTCACTCCATTTGATTTTGATCATCACCTAATGAATAGGCTTTTAAAGTGAAGCGGAGGAAGAAAAAACTCTTTAATTGCATAAAATGGAGAGAAAGGAATATTACAGTACATCAGATAACGAAAAAGTATCTGTATGGCACACAAAAAGCAGAGCAGATTGCCTCTGCCCACAAAAGCAATTTCCAGAAATCCCTGCATGCTCATTCTACACTCTTTACGAACCTTTTTCTCCACGAGTCCTTTATCTCTCTGTCACTCACTCCGCTTTCGTAATCCATTTTTAATATTCTAATGCTTGCCTTTTGTATTCTGTGGCCCCAAGAACTGATTTTTACTTACTTGACCACCTTGGGTTTTTCTTGTTTATTCTCTGTAATAGGCCGACCCTGTATTGTTTTTTCTTTTCTTCTTTTTTTAGGAGGCGCTGTTTTTTTTCTCTTCTCAAAATAAGCTTTAATAGTTTGGACTTTTTTAACCATTTTCATTGCTGGGAATATTGTCTTGGGATATCTGGTTACTGAATCAGATAGGGAAAAAAAGTAGAGAGAGAAAAGGAAGAGAGAGAGAATGGGATGGTTCTTGTGAAGGAGGGGGATCTGATCTTTCCTTTTCGCGTTGAATTCTTCTATAGTATTTAGCCTTTTTGTGTGACACATACACAGAATGTTGAAAGAGAGATTGGAGATAAAAGAAACAACAAAAAACAGAGGAAGAAAATAGAGAGAGAGACAGAGAGAGAAAGACCTCTTTGATAGATAGATGGATAGATCCCAATAGAAAGAAGAAGGATTTGAGAGACTTAAAAAAGCTAAGTTCTATTACTTCTCTTGATGTTTGTTTTCATACCAGTGGAAAGAAAAGGCCTTTCTTTGGTTTTGCCGGGTTGATTTTCTAATTCTAGTTAGCATTCACGGACTCTGCGCTGAGTTTCTCGCTTCTGAACCCCATTCCCTTGGTATACTGCCAACTTATCCACTTTAACGACGAAACCGAAACGAACCCAATTCGCTCAAACCTTTTGGTGTCTTAGAACCAGAGTTTTTGGATTCATTCATTAAAGGAAACGACTAAAGGTCGCAACTTTGTTTTGTTGGAAATGAGAGCCGGACTCAGCACGATCCAGCAGACCTTAACCCCAGAAGCCGCAAGCGTGCTGAATCACTCAATCGCCGAAGCTAGTCGCCGGAATCACGGTCAAACCACGCCACTCCATGTGGCGGCGACGCTTTTGGCCTCGCCGTCGGGGTTTCTCCGACAAGCTTGCATCAAATCTCACCCCAATTCCTCACACCCTTTACAGTGCAGAGCTCTCGAGCTCTGTTTCAGTGTTGCTCTTGAACGTCTCCCCACTGCACAGAACCTTAGTCCGGGTCACGACCCACCAATCTCTAATGCGTTAATGGCGGCTTTGAAGCGAGCTCAGGCTCATCAACGAAGAGGATGTCCTGAACAGCAACAACAGCCTTTGTTAGCAGTGAAAGTGGAGCTGGAGCAGCTAATTATATCGATTCTTGATGACCCGACTGTGAGTAGAGTTATGAGGGAGGCTAGTTTCTTGAGCCCTGCTGTTAAGACCACAATTGAGCAGTCTTTGAATTCTTCGTCAAATTCTGGTTCTTCTGCTGCTAATCAAAGCACAATTGGATTGGGATTTCGGACACCTGGAGCTGTTTCAGTGCCTGCTCCAATAATGAACCGGAATATGTATGTGAATCCAAGATTGCAACAAGGGACTGCAGCACAATCTGGTGAGCTGCAGAGGAATGTTGAGGTTAAGCGGGTGTTTGATATTCTGTTGAGGACTAGGAAGAGAAATCCTGTTTTGGTTGGGGAATCTGAACCGGAGATGGTTGTTAAGGAGGTCTTGAAGAGCATAGAGAGTAAAGAAGTAGTTGAGGGAGTGCTAAAGAACGTTCAAGTGATCCATTTGGAGAAAGAGTTCGTAGATAAGCCTCAAATACCCACCAAGATCGTTGAATTGGCCGGTTTGATTGAGGCTCGGATGGGGAATTCCGATTGCGGGGGGGTGATTCTTGATTTGGGTGATTTGAAGTGGCTGGTTGACCAGCCTGTGAATTTTCCAGCTGGTGTTGCTGATGGGATTCAACAGCAGAGACAGCAGCTTATGTCTGATGCAGGGCGGGCGGCGGTGGCAGAGATGGGGAAGCTTTTGACGAGGGTTGGAGAGGGTAGTAGCGGTGGAAGGGTTTGGTTGATCGGGACTGCTACTTGTGAGACGTATTTGAGGTGCCAAGTTTATCATACTTCTATGGAAAAGGATTGGGATTTGCAGGCTGTTCCAATTGCTGCTAGAGCACCTCTTCCAGGGATGTTTCCAAGGTGCGCAATCTCTTGTTGGCTTATGCATTTCTTTCTTAAATACATGATGTTCTGCTCATCAGCTTAGAAACTTGCGGAATTTGAAGCTTTGGGAAATTTCTTGTCTTCCATGCACAGTTATTGCAGGAATCTGTCTTGTTTGTTGAATGAAAAGCTATCAGTCTTACTTAATTTTTTATCTGATTCGCCGATCATATGATGATAGATATTACTTTTACTTTAGAAATTTGCTTTAATTATCCTTAATTTTGGAATTTGATATGATTCTTCTGCTCTTGCTTTCTTTGATTCCCAGGCTTGGGACAAATGGAATTCTTAGCAGCTCCGTTGAGTCCTTATCCCCCTTGAAGGGGTTCCAAACTGTGACGACTGCTGCAACGAGACATCTCTCTGAGAACTTGGATCCTGCTTTAAGATTTCGCTGTTGCCCTCAATGCATGCAGAATTATGAGCAGGAGTTAGCAAAGGCCGTACCTAAAGAGCTGCAGAAACCTTCTTCTGAGTCAAAAACAGGGGCAGGTTTACCTCTGTGGTTGAAAAATGCCAAATCTCAAGAGAGTGATTTTAAGATTCAAGATCAGACTGCAGTAAGAAATTGAACTAAAACTATATCTCCATGATCGATGATCTCATTTGCTGGAGCAAGTGTTTTTTGTTTTTATTCAAGAGCTGATTTATGATATCATTGTGCATTTATGCAGATTAACGATCAAGAAATGTTCTTGAAGCACAAGAGCTTAGAACTACAAAAGAAATGGCAAGATACATGCTTGCGGATTCATCCTGGTCATCATCAGTCGAGTCTTGGCTCTGAGAGAACTGCTCAACCAGCTTTCTCAATGACGGGCTTATACAATCCAACCTTGCTTGCTCGTCAACCTTGCCAGCCTAAATTGGGTTTGAATAAAAATCTCAGCGGACCATTACAATTGAACCCGAATCTTTTGTCCAGCCGACCAGCTGGACAGACTGATACACCACCTGGAAGCCCTGTGAGGACAGATCTGGCGCTTGGACGGCCAAAGGTGACTGAGATCAGTCCAGAGAAAATCCATGAGAAGCTCACTAAAGACTTGTTGGGCTGTGTTAATTCTGAACCGCAGAATAAATTGCATGAATTACAGAGTGACAAACCGTTAAGCTCAGTTGATGCTGACTCATTCAAGAAGTTATTCAAGGGTCTTATTGAGAAGGTATGGTGGCAGCAGGATGCAGCATCTGCATTGGCTACAACTGTGACTCAATGCAAATTGGGGAACGGGAAACAGCGCGGTGCTGGATCAAGGGGTGACATTTGGCTATTGTTCACAGGTCCGGACAGGTTTGGCAAGAAGAAGTTAGCATCTGCTCTTTCAGAGCTAGTGTGTGGAGCCAATCCAATAATAGTTTCTCTCGGAGCAAGGCGGGAGGATGGAGTATCTGATGTAAACTTCCGTGGTAAAACAGCACTGGATCGTATAGCAGAGGCTGTCAGGAGGAATCCCTTATCTGTAATCGTGTTGGAAGACATTGATGAAGCGGATGTAGTTCTTCGAGGAAACATAAAGCGAGCAATGGAAAGAGGCCGACTTGCTGATTCCCATGGCCGTGAAATCAGTCTTGGGAATGTTATTTTTATTTTAACTGCAAGTTGGTTGCCGGACAATCTCAAATTCTTATCAAACGGTGTATCGCTTGATGAAAAGAAACTAGCTAGTTTGGTAAGTGGAGGCTGGAAATTAAGTCTATCTCTTTGTGAGAAATCAGCAAAACGCAGAGCCAATTGGCAGCATGATGAAGAGAGGTTCTCAAAGCCGAGAAAGGATGCAGGGTCAGCGCTATCATTCGATCTGAATGAAGCTGCTGATGCTGAAGAAGATAAAGCTGATGGCTCTAGAAATTCGAGCGATCTCACATTTGATCATGAAGATGAGCATCTGATTCAGAAGAGACTCCTAACTCCTGCACCTTCAACAGCATCTCGTGAGCTGCTGAATTCCGTAGATGATGAAATTGTCTTTAAACCAGTGGATTTTGGACTCTTTAAAAGCGACATCTCCAAATCTATCACTAAAAGGTTCTCCTCCATCTTCAGTGACAGGATTCCAATTGAAATACACGAAGATGCACTCGAGAAAATCATAGGTGGCATATGGTCAGGCAGAACGGATTTGGAAGAATGGATAGACAAGGAATTGGTTCCAAACTTTCATCAGCTAAAATTACGGTTACCAACATCCCTCCAGGAATCCATGGTTGTTCGACTTGAACTCGACAGGGATTCCGATAGGAATCTCCGAAGTTTTCTGTCAAGTAGTAGCAGAGTAGTGGTTGATGGGTTTTAGGTGTTGCAGACTGGAATCCATCAGGAAGCACTGTTAGAGGTTTATACTTGGTAATTCTTCATTTCCTGTGGATGGAGATGTAAATATCTTCAACTGCTCTTGGACAGGAAAGAAGAGGAAGATGGTTGAGAGGGTAAAATGAAAGTAAGGCAAAAAGATAAGTGAAAAAAAAGAAAGAAAAAACATAGAATGAAAAAGAACAGAATAGTTAAGAGAGGAGATGTTGATAGATTAATGAACCTTTCTTATAAAAACAGGCATTATCGCAGCTTCTTCTTCATTGTTTAATTTTTTCCCTAATATGTGCTTGCTACAGAGTTCATGGTACTGCTATTATTGAAATATTAATTTAATTATTACATGGGAACAGTGATCAATAAAACTGAGACTTCATATTCCCATAAATATCTTTTTTGGCTACTTGATGAGAAGTATAGTTGGTTTTGTTTACGACATTGACATGGCAATATGAATTTGGTTTACATAAAATGTATCCAAGCACATGCAGTCTGATTCATGAACTGACTTTTGGTCATGTTCTTCGACGAAAAGCATTTTTACCACCTTATGAAGAAGAAGATATCAGAGCCTTGCTCGTGTAGTCAAATGCAATACACGTTCCAATTAATCGTGAAAATGGAAGTGTGTTGTGATATATATTATATCTACACACAATTCAACATTGACAAGGACCACTCACGCACACTAAAGCAGGAGAAGTAAAATGTAACAGAATCACTAACCACCACGTGGCTAGTGTCTCAAGAAGAAGAAACCACAAATGGGACAAGAGAGAAGTTGGAAGCTCGAACTTCTAGTTAAATTAACAGAAACAACGAGTTAGAGTTGTTTAATGTTATTGGGAAGAAAAATTTAATAGTGACACTTGCCCAATTTCTGCAATCCTCATGGATAGCATTTTCTTCAATTCTCTATCTACTTGTCTCCCCTAAGTAAAATTTGTGCCATGCCCCCCTTCTTTATAAAATTTAGAATACGTGAAATTGATTGATGTAATTTAATGTTTTTTTTATAATTTTGACTTATATGAGATGTGTGTTACACAAGTGTATATACTAGTGCTTGTCACTTAATTGTCCATACGAAGTTTGAAACGGCAAGAGTGCCAATAATGAGAATGATATAATATCAAGTTCCAATGTTTCCATTAAAAATAATTAATTTATAGTTATGTATTGTAGTAACTTCACCCCCCCAAATAAAAACAATGTTTCCTTTCTCGAAGTCGACAATCAGGGAAGTGAAGAAGACGACAGAAACCATAAGATTACATCTTAATCCAAGCCTTGCATGTGTTCCATTCGTTTAATCATACAACATCTTGTTATTGTTAACCCTACGATTCAGCTCTCTATAGTTAAAGCAATAAATGTCAAAAAAAGGTCACATGAACTTGGACAATTTGGATTATTGAATTGCTATGAAAATTTCTTGTATATATTTGCAAAAGTCAATTAATTTAATGTCTACATCAATCCAAGAGTGAAAGAAAAAGAGAGAGAAACTTACATGTTGGAACTTTGAAGTAACAGACCAGTAATTGACAATTGGCAAATTTGGGTGATTGGTTTGTTGGTAGTCGGATAATAACTTCAACGTCCAACAAGTGGAGTCCTTGATTTACAATTTGATAGTTGAAGGGTGATTCATTCATAGTCTATTGCCATAATTGCATTAAAGGGTCATTGTCTACCTAATGGCAACGACACATTCAATAAATGGAAAACATCACAATCTTGTTATAAGGACAAATTTCAAAGAGAAGGGCTGTGTGGATCATCATCAAGGGCAGAGGCCAAAACCATGAGAGGACAAAGATGTTCCATCCATGGCTACATCAAAAAATAAATGTGGGTTTTTATCTTTCATTGACTCAAAACCATGCATGTGTTCTCATTTATTGGGTCTGCTATTCCGTAACTATCTTTCTTGCTGAAAAGTCAAAAGTTTGCATATAAAAAATAGATATCAAAGTCACCAAGTTGCTCTTGGATTTTCTGAAAAGAAAGAAGGTTGAGACATTGAACATCTCTTGTTTTGATAAGAAATATTGAAGTATCATCATTGTATAAAGATTTATCAACACAAGAAGATGAGGATTTAACATGCAAAAGGGCGTGTTCTTCTTCTTTTATATTTTAATTTTCTCTTGTTTAGCTAGAATCAGAGCAAATAGGTATACATAACCGAAGTACATATGTTTGTCTCGTGCGGTGAGAAAGTCTATAATTAGATTTTTGGAGACACTATTATTTGCGGCTTATAAATTCTTTACAAAAAAAAAAAGAGCTGTCCTGCTTTGAGTTTCCTCAGCTTTCTCTGAAGTTGAAGTGGGAAATTAGTCAGTCCTACGTGAATAAAATCAACAGAAAAAGAAAGAACAGAACATACATAGAACTCGGGATAGCAACAAGAAATAACGTCACTTCCAGATAACAATTCGCGTGCAAAAGATTGAGAACTCTTCAAGAAAAAAAAACTATAGATCAAAAGAGTGGAGTGGTTGGGTTATGGTTCCAACGATGATAGGTTAGAAATGACACAAGAGTGAAGACAAAAGGAGTGTAAAGGTGTAAAGGTCGAAGGAGCTCAGCTTCTTTACACTTATCTTAACCTTTTTTAGATACAAACAAAACAAACCTACCTTTTCTTTCTCGCCGAGTGTATACTTTCTCTTAACTGTATACCATCTCGTAGTGGACCAAGACCAGATTGGCATGAGCTAGCAGTATCAGACCATTAGACCACTGAAATGTTTATTTGTTACGTATATAAAACGACCTAATCCACGTGATACACATGAAACTCCCATATATAGTTGCCAAATTTGGACGGTATACTTGCAGAAGAATTTATTAAGCATGCTTAACACAGTGTTACGATATAGAAGTTGAATATAGAAAGTAAAAACCAATAGCTAAACGTCAACAAGCAAGTCAGTGCCTGTACTTCTGTTTTATTTTTTTTTTAATTTTTGCTCAGAAATTGTTCTTCAAGTTTGCTTGTAAGGCCACATTTTCAACTATAATATTAACTGCCCTCTATCCCATGAGAATTATACATTGAAATGAAGAGAATGAACTCGAGAGGAAAGTTCTCACTTTCTGGTTCTGCCAAAAGAAAAAAGACAAAGGTGGCATCACATGTTGAGAAAAAAGCTATGGAACTTTACAATTGCATCTTTTGCTATAATTATTTCCTTTAGTATCCGTACAGGTGATAATGTATTTTAAAGCCTGAATTAAAATAGGAATTTTCAGGATCTTAGTATCCAATGTTCAAAATTTTAAATTATCTAATATTATATTTAATTAGCCACTGTCTACCCATTATTATATATAATTAATTAATTAATTAATTAATCTCTATATAAATTAAAGATAAAGTTATATATTATTATATTTTTTCAAATTTCGCTTGTTAGTTGTAATGTCAATTATGGTGATGAGCGTATATTGTAAAGAACATGCTTGTAGTCGATTGATTCATGTTTTTCCTCTTACCATGGCATTAAACCGGCAACTTCTGGATCCTTCAGCATACAAATTTCTCCAACCACTCCAGTTAAGTTCACAAGGACACAGACGCAAAAGCAAATAGGTCTCAGTCTCACGTACGCATGCATTTCTCGACGATTTCATTAATTCCTTGTCCTGTTGGTCGGTCTTGTTGAGTACTAGGCGTGCAAGAGATCTTTGACTCTTCTGCTCCGATATTTTCATCCATTAAGGACAAGGTCTCTTCTTTTTCTGCTCCTATCTCCATGCATGAACGCTCCCTCTAGCTTTTATTCATGCAGGGAAATTTCATGAAGTTGTTTTTATAGTCATCAAATTTACGTTTAAGTATATAGAGTGAAACCCAGTTGCCAAATTTTCTATTTCAGTTACTAATTATTAAAAATTATAAGTAGTAAAAGAGCTTGATTAAGAAAGTGAACGTGTTTTTTAACTTGCTATATGGTGACATTTATTGTTACATTTAATAATACAAAATGGTAGTCAAATCAGGTTTTGCTGACCATATTTTCCCAATTAGAAATCAAATTGCATGGAATTTATAAGATTCACGTTATCAAGATCAGGTACCGATTGAAATTGCTCGTCAAATCAGAAGATAGGAAAAGAAAACAAAAGAAGAAAACCAAGGTATGAACAATCAACTAAGAAACCCTTGAGCACTGTACATTGAGCACGAGTGTCGGCTTTTCGGCAGGAACCCGAGTGAGGGATCGGATCAGAAGGTGCGGACCAATTGATTGGACCACCCAACCACTTATCTACGGTCATCCGGAGCGTTCGGCAAGTTTCTCCAAAAGTTTCGGGAGATTGGTAACAGACTGTAAAGAAATTAGCAGGGAAGATTAAATAAATTTTAAAAATTTAAAATAAGATTGGACGAAGAAATAAAAAGATGGTAAATAAAAATGAACTGATTTTTGATGATTTATAAAAATGTGTTAATTAATTAATAAATTAACTAACTTTAATAATAAATATTATTAAAATACGAAAATTGTAATTTTCACTTTTAATTGATAATAAAGGGGAAAAACTAATACCTACTTGGATCCAACCTCCACAAGTGCGTCTCTTGTAACAAAATATGGTGTAGGTCCGACTAGGGTGTACCTAAACCCTTCTAAAAGAAAAAGATTGTCTTTGAAGAAAACCATCAAAGTCTTCCACTGCTTGTAAAAAGTAGAAGCTGACATCTGAACTCTTACGTTTTCTTTATATTGCTTTATTATTTACGATAAGGGTTTGGTAATAGTTTTAAGCCAACATGGCTCATAACTTCCAACAGAAAAAGGTTAAGTGATGTCTTCTTGCTTATTTGTTACATTTGCTTGCAATAGATGACGACAAGAACATAAAGTAATGGATTCTTAATTAATTATTTAATCATTAAACAACAATATAAGGAGAATGTGGTTGAGTGACATGAAGCAAGTAGATGACAAACCAGAAGATGCCTTCTTTCTCCTCTTGCTCATCTTTTTAGTAGATATGCATGCTTTTAGCTCCAGAGCACCACCATGCTTGTCTGGTCCCTTTCATTATATAAATCATAAAATCATGTTTGTTATTTTAATCAAATCAAATCAGCTTTCCTTTGCCTCAAGTCATTTGGGATTACTTTCACTACTTGATTGACTTGATAAGTCCTCGAGAACTTTTGACCACTTTATAGATTATCTGTTAAAAAATATATTTTATGAATTATTAAATATATATTTTAATTTAAAATTGTACTTGTTATTTATGGGATGCGTACTGTTCAGGCTAGTATTATAAAACTCCCTCAATTTGATGCCTACATTTTAGAGCCATGTATATCTTATTCTTTTTAAAAGGTGTGAGGATAATGCCTCATGCGTTATAAAATCCCCTCAAATCTTCTGGCCCTTAATTATGTCTTAACTTTATTCCAAATAATCCAAGCCATCTATTTATGTGGGTCTCACATGAATAGATGGCTTGGATTGTTTAAGACAGGGTTGAGACAGGATTAAGGGGCCAGAGGATCAGATCCTTTATAAAATACCCACATGAATAAATGGCTTGGATTATTTAAGACAGAATTAGGACAGAGTTAAAGGGCCAGAGGATCAGATCCCTTATAAAATACCAACACTGAAGTAGAGATCTCAACCATTCCTAATCATGAAAAGTAGGGAGGTGGATACAAAAGTTGGAAAGTGCTTTTACCCCGTGTATGGTTACTGTCCCCGTGGGTGGGGACAGTAGACAGGGACAGAAAAATTCTGTCCCCGACCTGTTTGCTTACTGTCCCCACCAATTTCCGTCCCGTCTCCGGAGACGGAGACATAAAATTTTTGTTCCTTCCAAAACCAGAGGACAAGGAGACGGAGACGGAGACAGAAACAAAACAAACACATAAATTTACAAGAAAACCCCTCCCCATGAATATTTTAATTATATTATTAGTTAATTATAATATTTTAATTAA
>JAOTAY010000008.1:633382-678556 GCA_025629805.1 Erythroxylum baracoense | reverse complement strand
TATATTGTAATTATTTCATCGTTATTAAAATATTACAAATACACTTAAAATAAATATTGATACAATTATAAAATAATTAATAAATTACATATTTTCAATTATATTATAAAATAATTAATAAATTACATATTTTCTGTTCTGTCCACCACAACCAAACAACTCACTGTCTCCAGTTTTTGTTCCGTTCCGTCTCCAAGTTTCTGTTCCGTTCCGTCTCCAGAAACTAGAGACAGCAACCATACGGTAGGAGACAGAGAGCAAAAAGCTAAAACCCAAAACAAAAGATGGTATATAATGTAGTGAACAACTTCCTTTAGCCATTTGTACCCTTGGTGACTCGTGAGTCTAAAAGTGGTGGTATTTGAGAGATTTGAGAAAGGGATACGTCCTTGAATTTTCTTTAGGGTAAAGATATGAACTTTTTTTATAGGTTAAGAAGTTTAAAAAAATTTAATGTCTTACGAATTTAATTTTTAAAAAACTCTTTTATAAATTTCGATTAAAAAATAACGATAAAAATAAAACACTAAATTAATCAAATGTCATTAATATATCAACTTAGTTAAAATTTTAAATTTGACTCAAATTAATAATTTAATTTAAGAGTTGAATTGTATCACCATATAAATATATGTGATATTCACATCGCATGTATTTTAAACAAGATTCTTAAAAGAAAGAATTTTTTTGAAAAATTGAAAATTATAAAGAGTTGTTCTTCAAAAATTTTAAAAATTAAAGAATCTTTTAAAATATCTTAAACTACAAAAGAGGAATATATGTTTTTCACTTTAATCCAACTTTTACTTTTTATATTTCTAAATATATATATATATGTTTCCTTGTAAGTTGAGAGCTAAGATCTTGTGAACCTAAAAGTATGGTACATGTAGGATCCATTTGATGACATTGAGCTGTATATGTTTTGTCTTCTCTATGTTTTGATAGGGATCTAATGCCAGCCTTTACCAGCAGACCAAAACATGATTGAAGCTTTTCGTTTACTTTGGACAAGTTGCCCCAATCTAAGAATACGAAGCAAATGACCCAATTTGGCTCTAATATCATATCACACGTCACCACCCACCCTAGATCTGGAGACATTTTCTTATTTGTGGTGTTTTGGTTTCATTTTTATTCATGAGGTGTTCATTGGGCCTACAGCTTGCTTCAAAGGCCTAACCCAAAAATACTTGAGCTATCTAACCCACTTCAGTATTAAGCCCAACTTGGATCTAAAAAGCCTTACGAAAAGCCCAAATATCTTATAGTCCATTTTTCTAAATAATATGAAGAGATTTAAAAAATACTCCACATGTATTTTTAAAAACTTTTTTAAAAAATTTAATTTTTAGAAATTCGTAAAAATTTTTAAAGAGTATTTTAATTGTCAAAAAATAATGCTGCTTTTAAATATAAGTTAAAAATGATAATAAATATTATTAATATGATAACTTAATTTAATTTAATTAAAATTAATAATATAAGGTAATTATAATTAATTACTGATTTAAATTAAATTTTAATATTTCAATTTAAATTTAAAAATTAGTTAAATCCTCGTATAAGAAATGTTTAATTAATTGTATTTTTTCGTTATTTGTTACTCAAAATTTAAGAGAATAAAGAACTATCCCTTTATATTTTATCACAAGAGAATAAAAAAACAAAAAAACTCCGAATCTGAAAGTACTTACGAGTTTTGAGTTTGACCAAGTCTCATCTGTACGAGAACTGTGTTCCTGTATTTGGAGCGGTAATTCACTGACTTGGAAGAGATAATGTTGATAACTGTGAAAGAAGCTGCAGCTACTTGCTTCTGCTCCTCCGTGTCTTCCTTCAATCACTCTTCTCCATCACCAACTTCCAATCACATTTTTACCAGACCCTCTTATCGGCTTAAAACCTTACCCTGCAGAGCTACTTCGTCTTCCCAAATTAAAACTACTGCCACTGCTAAGCCATGGAACACTGCTCCTAACTCCAATGGGTAATTATGCAATAATCCTTTTCAGAATTATCAATTCCTAGTCTCTTCTTTCTCTAATAGTGATTACTATGTGAATTGTGGACCTCTCTGAGCCGTCTCTGTTGGTTCTTTCCCTAGAGTTTGCATTATATAGGCTTTCGTTTTGCTATAAGGTTAACCGTTTGTAAAGTGCTTGTTTTGCTTTCTTTCTCTTGGAAAATTGTTGCTTTTTATCAGTATTTACCATAGGAATTCTTGCATGATTAATGTCTGGATTATTTATTCAAATAGATGAATTTAGGACCATAGTAATTTGCCAAAATGGAGTTTGTAAGCAAAATGTTTTTAGATTTTTGTTAATGGGATCAGAAGTGCTATTTTTAGGGACAGTTCTATAAATTATCATTGCTTAATCCCTTTGAGCTTTTGATTCATATTGATGGAGAACATGCTCTCAAAATTATCAGACTTACTTGCCTAAAGAAAAGATTTTTCTTTTTGCACTTTGAAATTGTTGGTTGTTGTTGTACAAGGCAATAAATATCTAAACTCATCACCGTGATGTAGAGTTATTTGATAATCTCCTCTAGGCTCCCTCATACCAGGTCCAACTTTTATTTAGCTTCACACCAGATATGTCCTGTAATTCTTGTTTTTAAGTAAGTAGGCATAACTGAACTTATTGTGATATATCCACTCAAGACTCATTCATATCAAATGTTGCATATTTTACCGTATTCCATCATTCCTCAAGTTCCATAGGTTTGCTATACACTGCAGCCCCAATAAATGCATGTGATGTTATTTGGTAAATGGCTCCGTTGAGTCCCAATTGGCACATACAATATGACCAGTTGCTGCGCATGGATTGTCAGAAAAATTGGATGCTATCATATAGCTTTGTTCCGGCTAAGATACAAATTCAGAAATTGAATATCCATCAGCTTACCTGATGTAAAATTGGTTCTTTTACTTTGTTTTGCTTTGTAAGGGCCGTGAATAAGTTTTTAGGATGTTGAAGCCTTAGTATTATATTTTTATGATCAGATGATCAATGCTGTTTCTTCCTACATAAAGTTTGCAGATGCCTTCTTACTTTGCAATGGTATCAATATTATCTCTGGCTGACTTTTGTTCTTCTCAGTTTTGAGGGCTCAGTTTTTGATCCACTGGGTATTAGTTCAGATGCATATTCTTGTCTAAATACTGCTTGGGATGGTGTTCTAGCTTTCTTGTCACCAATACTTGACAGCACCTCAAGTACAAAAAGGGATAAATCTTCAGCTCGGGGAGTTGCAGGTGCAATTCTGGTTTGATTGTCTTGCTTGAACATATTGCAATTGCAAATTTGAATTTCAGCTCTTAGCGTTGAACAGAATGTTTTCACACTTGCAGCTGCAATTGAGGACAGTTCCATTGATTTTGGGGACTTCTTTAAAGGTCCACTTCCAGGAAAGTTTCTCAAGCTTCTGGGGTTCTTGGCTTTATCCCGTCTTGGAATATACATACCTCTCGGTGGGGTAAATCGTGAGGCTTTTGCTGGAAACTTGGATCAGAATAGCTTATTAAGCACTTTGGATTCATTTTCTGGAGGAGGCATTGGTAGACTTGGGATATGCTCTCTTGGTATTGTTCCCTTTATCAATGCTCAGATTGTTTTTCAACTTCTTGCCCAAATTTATCCTAAATTGCAAGATCTTCAGAAAAGAGAGGGTGAGGCAGGAAGGAAAAAGATTCTTCAGTATACTCGCTATGCATCAGTTGGGTTTGCAATAGTGCAGGTGAGCTACACACTGGTTTTGTACATGCTGTGAGCTACTTAATCTATTTCAGTTTAATATCAAGTTAACTTTCTTGAACAAAGACACCTCACCTTGATTGGCTTCCATTTGGGTTGTTAGATAGTAACGTTGTTCATGCTTACATGTTAAGAGATTCTGAGAAAGTGAGCGGTGAGCTTAGCCATCCCATTCTGGCAAATCTTTCACTAATAGTGCATTTGTAACGTTGGAACATTGAGCTCTCTTTTGGCTGCATCTTTGACTATTTTACTTCTTACGGCAGGCAATTGGCCAGGTTCTTTATCTTCGTCCATATGTCAATGACTTCAGCACAGAGTGGGTTCTGTCATCTGTAACTTTGTTGACACTTGGATCTGTATTTACAACATATATAGGGGAACGAATTTCTGATCTAAAACTCGGAAATGGAACATCACTTTTGATATTCACAAGCATTATCTCTTACTTACCCGCATCTCTCGGTCGGACAGTGGCACAGGCATATCAGGATGGTAACTATGTTGGACTTGTTACCATCCTTATCTCATTCTTCTTGTTAGTCCTTGGCATTGTGTATGTTCAGGTAATTGTTTCTTTTTTAGCCCCAGAACCTGAGCATTTGAACAAAAAGAAATGTTGCAACTTATTGTATTTCAGGAAGCAGAGAGAAAGATTCCACTAAATTATGCCTCAAGATATGCTAGCAGAAGTGGTGGGCTTGAAAAATCTGCTTACCTGCCCTTCAAGGTTTGCATTCCCAGAATCTTGCTATTGTTTCTCTTCAAATCCTAAGAGTTCAAAATCTTTAATGTGTTTAAACAGTATTTGTCACCAATACATCTTTTGAGTGCTCTGTTATGCCATTTCCTTGAATACAAGTTGTCGTAAGGGTGTTATAAAATAAACATCTTGTTTGGTGTTTTTGTTGCTACGTCATTGTATGGTATATGAAATTATATTTGCTTGTAGCTTACCGGACATTTAATTAGTGTCGTTTTATTTTTCTTACAATATTAAATTGGACAGGTAAATAGTTCAGGAGTGATGCCAATAATATTTTCTACATCAACATTGGCTCTTCCTGGCACTCTTGCTCGGTTCACTGGAATATCTGCTTTGAAGAAGGCTGCATTGGCTCTTAACCCAGGAGGTGAGAATTCTCTACCAGTTGCATCAATTGATAAATAAAATAAATTCTAAATCGTTTTATCATTTACAAATTAATTTTCTTTGGAGCTAATTTTAGGCATTGTCTTGCTGCATAAATTTGTTAACTGTTGAGCATTAGCTATGCTTGGTACCCAATCCTATCCATTATAAGGTTACCTGGCTAGTCTCTTTCTGTCCTCTAGATTCGTTGTCTCCATTATTAGGGGATATATTCATGGGTTATATTTGGTAAGGGAATGAATAATTGCTTGATTCATCCTTCAGTTCAGTTCCATTGGTGGAATTCTCATGGCATAATCAACAGAATTGACTGAAATTTTGGAAAATGAGTCAAGATGGATTTGAGAGAAAAGAGAGTGGTAATAAAGAATTCAATTTCAGTTTATTCTGTCAACAGTTTGCATTTGGCTGCATACTTTTGCTATTTGAAGAGTTCCATAACGATGTATGACATATGCAGGTTCGTTTTATCTTCCTACCAATATCTTATTAATCGCTTTCTTCAATTATTACTACACCTTTCTACAATTGGATCCCGATGAGGTGAGTGAACAGTTGAAGAGGCAAGGTGCATCAATTCCATTAGTCCGACCGGGCAAAAGTACAGCCGCATTTCTTAAAACGGTAAAGTGGTCTGTTCCTCTTTCTGCCCAATCATTGGTATTGTTAATCTTCTTCTTCAAATTCCACGTGGAATTATTCGTAGTCAAGTTCCAGCATAAAAAATCATCACATGTTTGACATCATTGCTATACTGAACTCACATTTCCTTGGTTATATTTTAGGTTCTTAGTCGGATATCTGTTCTAGGTTCAGCATTTTTGGCTATCCTGGCAGCTGGTCCTGCTGTTATTGAACAAACCACACACTTGACTGCATTTCGAGGATTCGCAGGCACTTCTGTCCTTATTCTTGTTGGTTGTGCAACAGACACTGCAAGAAAAGTTCAAGCAGAAATAATCTCCCAAAAGTACAAGAATATAGAGTTCTATGACCTAGACAAGTACTGACCCTGAACCTGTGGTTATTCGATGGAGATGGGCTTCAATATTTTGAGTGCATGGCTATAACCAGCTTGCAATGCTTATTGTATAATTTTACCTTGTCTGGTATATTTAGGCTGCGGCTTGTATCGGCTTGTACATACTGCTGTATTGAAGATGATTCCAAAATCCATTTGTATCAATTCAGGACTCGTTACATTAGGAAGTAGGAAGCTGGCAACCTTTATTCTTGTTGTATTTGGCCCTCCTCATTATAGTGTTACCAGTCCCTTAGGTCGTGTTTTATATGTAATATAAATGCTGGAACAAGGGCACTGTTATCGAAGAAAAACATCCCTCATTTCTGATCCTGAAAATTCCCTCTGCTTTTACTGTACTCCAGCTTGGCAGTGTCCACCGCTTCTCTAAGGTTAAGCCCTGAGATTTGACAGCGGACTTAAAAAATTCACTTACAGACGCTTTACGTCCAATTATTCCGGATAATGCTTACATTCTCTGTATTACTACGACTGTTGGCACAAAGTTAGTCGATGCTTATTTTCTAGATACTATCATTGCTTCTTCTTTGAGAAAAGAAGTCACTTTGCATCAGGCCGTCCTCTTAATTTGAAATCTTAACTTGAATGAGATAAATTGACAGATAAACCATCCATCGATCATGGTTCAAATCAGAGGTCTACTGAACTGAATTCTGATGAGGGTTCGTACACAAGATACAGCGTTGGAAAATACTATTGCACATAATGTATAACCAAACCATCTCTTTTCGCCGTTAGGTTCTTTATCAATTGGTTAGAATTTCTAGATCGCTGAGAATGTTTTCTAATAAGATTACAGAATTGATCCAATGTAGATAGAAGTTTTTGTAGTAGCTGTACCCTATCCTGATTAAAATAAGTTAACCATCATCAACAGAAAAGTCAGGATCCTCAGGCTTTTGTAGCTTTGGCATCTCCATATCTTTGATTTTTTGAGCTCCTCTCCTTGTGTTTGCAGCAAACCTTGATGCTAGTATTGTCACCCCAAGATTCATTTTTGTGTGAGAATGACTGGAACCATCTGAAGTTTCTTGTCCCCTTCTTTCATCAGCCTCACTGTCCGCGTGTAGAAAAGGTTCTGACTTCGTGAGACTATGCTCTATTGCCCTCTTCTTATGCCGCCTCCAAGCAGCCTGTATGAAGCAGGCTGCCCATGTCCTCCAATGGTGGGAGTGATAGCGGAAAGTATGCTGCAGTTTTTTACTGTGGAGGCGTCTGAATTGGTTAGCGACAAACTTGAGATCTTCAGCTCTCAATGCGAAAGCTTCAACTTCATTCAAAGCCTTGACTGTTCTAGTCGAAGAAGGCAGGTTGAGAGAGGATTTTGGATGTAAAGCCCATGCCAATAGCTCCTCCCCACAAAAGTCTCCAGGTTTCAATGTAATGGTGTTGAAGAAACCAGTTCGGCCTCCATTTGTAGTAGAACTGTCTAATCTGCCTCGTATTATAAATAACATTTCGGTTACCGGATCACCCTCACGAACAATGTAAGTACATGCAGTGCTCAGAGAAGATACTATACGCTCACATATTGCATCAAGTAGCTGATCATCCATTTGTGAAAAGAAGGGTACCTGCATAATAAAGCCAGAGGGTTATGAGGAGCGTCAAGAGCCTTATCTCAGGGAAGCAAAGGAGTTAGATCAAGTTTGATGGTAATAATAAAACAAAGCAATGAGGAGTTCTGACTCTTGGCTATAGACTAACAAGAAACATCTGGTTCAAAAGACTACAGAAGTGAAAAGCTCATCAAACAGCTTAGACCGGAGAAAAAGTCTTTAATTGTAATAACAATCATGGTTTGGTTTGGTTATATTCCTATAAATATTTGAGACTGCGAGTTTATCAAGAAGTCCTTAAGATGTTTGTATAATTAAGCCTCTTAAGTTCAATTTGGTAGTGTTTACTACTTGCATAAATCTAAAATTTTCAAGGGTTTCCTTAAGCAACAAGAAAACGTTAAATATAACAGTAGACACATACACGTCGGACAAGGTCCAAACAAAGGTGGCGTTGAATATCACGGCGAAGATCAGCGGGCAAGCCAAGTAGGATAGATTCCTCATCAACTCCACGAGTAGCAACCCACTTATATTGATCAAATCGTCTAACTCGATTTCTGAGTTCTTCAGGAAGTTGGCGATGTCTCATCCACTCCTCTGTGTCTCTTCTCTTAAGCCTCCATTCCTCAAGTCTCACAGTGAGAGATTGAAGGTATGTCTACCAAAAAAATTTGTAATCTTTTAAAAGCTTCAACCTTTATATGAAAATCATTTTTCTTTCAACAAAAAACAAAAGCAAGGATATAGATTCCCCTTTGGTTCTCAGCTGACTAAATTGGAAAATACCTGCATATTTCCAATCAAATGTGCAAACAGGACCAGACCCAAGATGCAAATGAGTATGGCAAATAATGTCTCCTCAATGTATGTGCTGGTTGCCAAAGTCTGCCCATATGAACTGAAATTACAGTAGCAAAAGATATCAGCTGTTAGCCATAATTAGATGTCACCAAACACTCTTTCTCCAAATTTCTTAAGCAAAAAGATTGCACATTTGCTGTAAACAAAAAACAGTTGTAGGTGTCCTCTACAACTAGCAAAAAGATTAAAAGAGTACAATAACTCCTATTTGTTATATTGTAGAATTCCGGCACGACCTTACCATCAAAGAATAGTAATTGATGGCACCTGTTTACAGCTACAATATTTTTGTTAACATCACAACGTGGACTTTTTTAAAAAAAAAAGGAGAATACAACAATAGAGGAAGCCAATCTTAAGGATTGATGATTCTATTGTTTGGAAGTCAAAGAATACCTTAGCTGCTGTAGACCCCACCACAAGCAATAGAAATACTTCTCAAGAAACTTGGAGGAGACGACATTTTTCGTCATTGCTAGTTCAAATATGCCATAGTCAAAACTGATATTGTTGTTGGGGTTGCAGTTGCTGAAAACACTGGTACTGTTTGCCCACATCTTCCGATCATTATGATCAAAAGCATCACAATCTAGATATTTGGGGAGACATATGAGTCGATCCTTCTCTTTTCTACATGCTGATTTCCAACAAGATGCATACCTATCAAGTGATAGCAAATACCATGCTGCACCCAAAACCTGCATTAAGAGAAAAGAGGAAACTTTTTAACTTCTTGCACCAGAACAAGCAGGTGGTCGACAACAGGAAAGGCATAACAAAAAAGCGTACATGACTAGCCAACATGTATAGAAGCAAATTGTATGCAGCCCCTGCCCAAGCTGTCTTAGTCACCACTCCAGTTGCCTTAACAATTTGAGTGCTCAATGGAAAAATTAGATACAATCTGGGGATATATTGAATAAGAACAATCAAAGCAAGAGCATTGTTGTTGTGGTTAGACCCAGAACTTTTTGCTGCTGGTATGATCAACCAGATGACTATCTGTAAGTAATCAGAAGTAACTGTGAATTCTTTACATTGGCCAGATAATTCAAAGATTCATATTGAAAGGATGTGAATTTTGTGTTGTACCATCATCGAGTTGAAGAAATGTACCTGAGGGAGAGGAAGAGTGGCAATGAAATCAATGAAGAAGTCAGTTTTAAAGTACCTCCGAGCAATCTTCTTTGGGTCCATCACAAGTTCACCCCTTCCAAACACACGGGAGCTCGGTGCAATATAAGCTGTTCTAAATTTTATAAACACATGTAGGAAGTAAAAGAGATCTGCTATAGTACGGAAAAAGGTAACTACAATTCGCAATCTGAAGTCTGTATCTACGCATGAAGTGTTGGCATCCCCTCCTATAGTAGGCAAGTAAAAATACAGAGGATCAACAAAAAGCGCCATCAAGCAGGTAACAAGGAAGATCTTGTTCCACCGCAGCACAATATCACTTCCTGGATCAAGTATTCTCTGAAACCATGGTCCATTATACTCTGAAAGAGCCTTTGGTTTACCAACTTTGCAAGTTTCAGGTAGTCTATGTTTACTCTCATCAATCCCATTTTCTGCTTTCAGCAATGAAGTTGAAACCTTATCCATGGGAGATGAGTTCTCAGCATGTATTTGGTCACTTTTTCCCCAGAGACTTGCCTTATGGTGTTTACCATCAAAGTAAAACCTACAAATCCAGACAACAGACCTTGTTAAAACACTCGGGATCGTCCACATAAGAATTTCTAATGATAAGAAGAAATAATATACATTGATGTACTGTTTTAGGTAAATGAATGAGAAGCAAGATGAAGAGTAACTTCATGCTTAATCCAGCAGTCCAACATGGTTTTAAACAAAACATTGAAAGAAAAAAAAAAGAGGTCTCGTGCCTATCAAGGAGTCCAGGACTTTGATGATCAATATCATTGCAAATTTTGGAATCAAGGAAACCATAAAAACTATATTTTGGGAATTAAGGAGAATCTTAAATAGATCCCGCAACATTGGTTTCAACATACAATTACTTAGTTACATTTCAAGGGAAGCATATCATCCTTCATCTTTGATGCTGTTCCCAATTTCCGAGCAACTCGAAGTCGAGATTCCAATTCGGCACCCGCTTGCTTAAAAGTGCTCCTTTTCATCAAATCACCAAAGGTTCGAACTTTTTACACATCCATCAGTACAATTGCTAAACTAAAGTTCCAACTTTTTACACATCCATCAGAACAAATGCTAAACTATCTGGTCTTGTAGACACAAAAGGACAAAAATTAAGAAAACCCAGAATATTTTTTTCCTCCAAAGAAATGAAACGGTCACCAACCCCCTGGCCCAGAGATCCTCTCATTCCTTCTTCCAAATAAAACAATTTCCACAACCAACAAGTAGGACAAGCTCAAAAGACGGCAATTCAAGCGCAAAAAAAAAAAGGCCAAGAAAAAACATTTGCACAACTCCCACCATAAAAACTTTCCGGTCAACTTTCCATGGAAAGAAACAAAAGGCCAAAACGAAGATCAGGCACTACGAGCTGAAACCTACCTCACGAAGTTATCCTTCTTCAACTCCATTGCCAACAAGAAGGTTAAGTTAAAAATCCGATCTTGAGACAAACTACGCCATGTCCAAAAGCACTACAAAAAAATATCCGGGCTATTGCGAGCTCCTGAAAACTGGAAATGTGTAACGCACTTCAAAAGCTGTCGATTAATGAGATGGGGTGATGTCAGAACTTGGGAATTTTCTTTTGTTTTGGTTTTGTCTTGTGCAGTTGGAAATGGAGGCCTTGACCAAAACCGAACATTACAATGTAGTAGAAGTCAAACCTACCTCAGACACAACTAGAAAAAAGCTGTAAAATAATAATATCATTAATGGTTAAGCAGTTTTTGTTAAAGCTAAAAAGACAAAAACATACCAATAAAAATCATGGTGTATGTAAACATTTTCTTAGCATTTTATTATGCTTCGGTCTGATTTTCTTTTTCATGAAAACAAAAAATTTCGCACAAACATAAGTGATTCTGATTAGGTACTCTTCGTTAAAAGTTGATGCCATATTTGGCAAACAGTAAATTATATTAAAATAGTTGAACATATAAGCTGATTTAATTAATAGATAATATTAATTGTTTATTAAAAATATTTGATAAAATTAATTAGTTATTATTAACTGTTGATGTGTATAATGACTTATTAGGGCATGATTTAAAAAAATATAAAGAAATGAATATTATATTTCTTGAATATTCTTATAAGAATTTAAATTTAGATATTTAATTTTACAAAAATTAATTTTATAACTTTAATAATAATAATAATCATCATCATCATCATCATCTAACACTAAATTCTCTATATTATGAATAATGCAGCAAATTACATCATATTAGTATTTTTCATATAATATATATGAATTTTATTATATAATAAATTAAAAATGTCTATAATTATAATATAACACAGATAGAATATATAGTAGTTATATACTAAAAATATTAATTTGATGTGACTCTTTATATTTAAAAACTTAATATTATGATATTTTAAAATGTTAACTATTATTATAAAATTAAATAAAGATTAAAAAGTTTAATTAACTACTTTATTATATTATTCCGAACTTCATGATATAATTATATGATAAAAAAACTAACTTTAAAAATACAGAACAAAAATAGAGAGTAAAATAAAGAATAATATTGTCATTAACTCCTCTTATAAAGCTCTTAAAAATTAACTTATTGAAATTAAATAAGCTTATTAATAAATCATCAACTAAACACGTAAAAAGCAAAAACTATTACAAGCTGTGTTACGTCCAGGTCCATAACGTGTCCTGTTATTCTCTATCAGTCATCTTCTTGCAACAACGTGGGATCATGTTACGAGGATTAGACATTGCTAACTAAAATCTTTTGTTCGATTCAGTGGGAAATACATTACTAACAACGTGGCAATGTCAATGGCATTAAAATGAGTGGAATTCAACTTTAGTTATGTTCTCTGAGATCCTATGACCATGATCAGTGATCATGTTTGACAATTGGCTGATTGCATTAGTTGTTAATTGATTCTATTAGCTGTTAATTGATAGAAGCCAATTGCATTAGTTGTTAATTGATTCTATTAGCTGTTAATTGATAGTTTATTCTATTAGTTGATTTGACCAGCGAATTGCGTTAGTTATTTGTTAGAGATGCTTGGTAAAATTAGCTATTTAATATTAGCCGTTTATGTATAAAATTATTTCTAAAGAAATGACTTAAAAATACAAGGAAAACCAATTTATTTTGTCTCTGCAAATTTGATTTTTAACTCTTCCTATTAGTCTAAGTATGTTTAATCATATCCAATAGATCGTGTATTGAGGCTGAATGAATCAAAATAAAAATTATTAATTGATGTATTAATTTACATATACTTATTTTTAATAGAAGTATAATAATGTTTAAATATGTAAAGCTAATTAATTTTTATTAATTAACAAATATATGTTTTTTATTTTATTCAGATTTTATTTATGACATAATAATACTAATATATAAGATGATAAATTACTCATATTTTATTTATAATACATATTTTATAACTAATTATTAATTAATTTTATTAATAAATAAAATTTATATTTCTACAATTTATATTAGCAAAAAAAGTTGTAAAAAAATTGTAAAAAAGTTGTAAACTTGCTCTCTCTTTTATTACATAAGAAAGAGTATAATTGAGTTTTAATACATATTTTATAGCTGATTGATGAAAATGTTTCTACAGAGGAGTGTTTTCATTTTTGACTATTTGAAAACAAATGGTGCTTCGGTTGTTCTCCAAATAGCGTTTATAACTGTTTGAAGAGTCAAACAGCTGAAGCATGCCAATATGCGGGTTAACAAACAAGGCCAATATCTTTTCATTCTAACCATGACTCCGGGTGGTGTAAAGAACTTTGTGTACAATGTATGGCAAGATTAGCGGCATAAATCTCTCCTAGAACTTAGAGATTTTCTTTTTTAAAAAACTTATTTAAGTACATATACAGATCGTTTTCAGCTTAATATAAAAATAAAGTTCTACATGGATCTTGGATTATTAAGAAAACTCTCTCTTTTCTATTTATCAATGGAAGTAAAAATTTAAAGATTCATGTGAAGAACACAGCATCCAATGTGTCCCTCATATACAAGTTCACCGAATGGGCTTACAAGAAAAATTGGCCTGTCAAAATCTCAAGCGTACCCTTGTTCAGGGCAAGCAGCGGGATGCTTTCAATGATGCAAAACTGCCCTTTCAGAAATCCCTTTGTTTAACAATTCTGATTCCTGGATGTTTATATGCTTGTTCCAACCATTTTGTTTTCATAATATGTCCAATGTTGCATTATTCGCAACTTTTGAAAATGATGGTTTTAATCTTAAATTTTACAGGAATCTTGAGACTGTTGCTTGGATACGAGGAACTATTAGTCTTAAAATCACCATCTCTTTTTGTTGAATAGCATATGATACACACTTCCAGATTGCGAATGGTAGCAAAAACATAATTACTGGTAGCGATTTCCCAGGATCTGTTCTCTACTTTTTATATCAAGGCCTGTGCAGGTTTGGATTATTTCCGGCTGATTCCATTTTGAACTTCAAAGGGTTAATAGGAACTTGGGTGGGGAAGCTGTGAAGAACCGGTATTGAAACTGTAACAAGTTACATGCTTTTATTACAAAAGGATGATATCCACAAGAAGAAGCGTGAAAAGCAAAACCTTTATAAGAAATTATTCCCAAAAATCATGGGAAACAGTCTAAAACTGTAAAATTTCTATGTATAAAACTTCAGAACCTGTGACTTGAGGTAAACTAAACTTCTGTACAAGTCTTTTGACTGTAGGAATTAGCTCTAAACAAATTTCTGTCATCCTAACAAGAATGGGATAGAGCAAAACTGGAGCTCCAAAAGTCCTGATTGTACTTAATTGTCCACTTCACTATGGTCACTATAGAGAATGTCATCGCCCAGACTATAAGCACGTTTTATTCCTACAGGTGATATTGTTGCAAGGGTTTGAAGTAACTTTATGACATCAACGGTATCGTCCAGATAGTATTTTGCCATGCTTGGCTTCTGACCAACAGTGCAGGCAAACACCTCTGCAATACTTGGAAACGAGGGATTACAAACATGATTTTCGATACTATCAAACATATCTTCATCTGATCGATCGTCCCCAATGCAGAGCAGAAAATCTGGTGACTTGCCTTTGCTTTTCATGGATGAGATAAGTTTTTCCAGAACTATACCTTTGCTTACACCCTGATATTCAACAGGATAGACAATAATCACAACCCAGAAGATTATGTAAGCACCAAAGAAAAAAGATCTAACACATGGCTATTCAATCCATCTCAATGCGATTTAGTGAACTAGTCCGAAATTCTATCATACCTGTGGTTTCACTTCAACAATATGATTTCCCCTTTTAACAACCACAGGCTCGTTGGCAAGAACACTTTCCAAGTGATCAAGGAGCTCCTTGGCCTGAGATGATCCAAACACGGGGTCTGCTTCTTGATGGTGCCACACCATTGCACTCTCTTTGTTCTCTATAAAAGAGCCATCAGTTGTCTCGGTATAAAGCATCATCACAGGTTCCACAATCTTCTTCCACTGGCAATCTTTAGCCACTGAGCAAGTCTCCCATTGAGAATCCCTTGTCCACCTAAAAATGGTAGATATAAACATAAACAGATGAATATAGAATCATCGAAATCACAAAAGAAAAATTAAATCTTTACCTGGTAAAGTAACCATGTTCAGCTGAAATGCCCAGTTTCTCACATGGGGAAAACCACTTACTCAAAGGATCCTTTCCTCTGCCACTGACAACAAAGACAGTGTTTTTGGGGTCATCACATAAGCGATTCAGGATCGAAATGACTTCACTGCTGGGAGTTTTGTCCACAGAGGCCTGTGGCATCATAGTGCCATCATAGTCCAAAAGGATCAACCGACTGTTTGTATCGCGATATGCAGCTGCAATGGGTTCCAAAGCCAGCTTTCTGAAATTTGATCCCAGAGCTACAATTCTAAATCCCAAACCAAACCCAACACCCCAATACCTTTTCAGATAATGCTCCCCACAAGCTCTCACAAGGTCCTGATCAATACTTCTTGCCCAGTAAGCAACATCATGAGAACTAATGTACTTGTAATGCTTCTCGTGCCTTAGCCGCTTCTCTTCATCCCTCATTATGATCGCCTCATACATAGCTTCAGCTACAGCATCAATGTTCCAAGGATTAACACGAATTGCCCCACTAAGTGATGGAGAGCAACCAATGAATTCAGACACAATCAGGACGCTTTTCCTTATGTTCGAACCCTCAACAAACCCCAGTGCTTCGTCCAGAACAGAGCTCCCCTGTCTAGAAACTGTATACTTGTAAGCAACCAGATTCAT
This sequence comes from Erythroxylum baracoense, assembly GCA_025629805.1. Lineage (NCBI taxonomy): Eukaryota > Viridiplantae > Streptophyta > Magnoliopsida > Malpighiales > Erythroxylaceae > Erythroxylum > Erythroxylum baracoense. The sequence continues at coordinate 662,719 of JAOTAY010000008.1, read as the reverse complement.
TCCATCTCTTACAGGGGTGACCACACAACATTCTGAAATCGCGTAATAAGCCACTTTCTCTGAAAAACTAACAGGGCCATTGATGAACACAATTGGCTCGTACCCATCTTTACCATATTTTTCGTTTATCTCTTTAGCAACAAGATTACTCTCGCTTAGAACATCTTGTACATCCTTACCACTGCTTCTTGCAGGGTTAGCTATCTGAACTAACACAACTTTCCCTCTTAAATGCTCGTGCTGTTCCAAAAGTCTGCCCAGCGCTTCAAACTTTAAACTAATACCCTTAAACAGATCCAAATCATCAACTCCAACCATTACAATTTTCCCTTCAAATTTCTCCTTCAATTCTTTGGCCTTCTTGGCAGTATCTTCCATACTCAAAACCGATTGAAGCTGTCCCATATGAATTCCGGCAGGCAATATCTTGACACTCACATTCCTACCATAGTAATCTAGCCCAATGTAACCCCTCTTGGACTCGTAATCAAGGCCCAGCATCCTGCTACAGCATGACAAGAAATGTCTTGCATAATCGAATGTTTGGAACCCAACAAGATCACAGTTCAGCAAGGACTTTAGAATCTCCTCTCGCATCGGTATAGTCCTATAAATCTCGGAGGATGGAAACTGACTGTGCAAAAAGAAGCCAAGTTTAACTCTATGATACCTTCTCCTCAGGAAAGTAGGTAAGATCATGAGATGATAATCATGAACCCACACCGAATCCTCATCTGGGTTCAACACTTCCACAACTTTGTCTGCAAATTTCCTATTAGCCGAAACATAGGCCTGCCACAGAGAGCGATCGAACCGTGCACCGTGGCTCGGTGACATAGGCAGCATATAGTGAAACAAAGGCCAAAGATAGTGCTTACAAAAGCCATGGTAGAACTTGTTCTGTAGATCAGTCGGTAAGAACACAGGCACGCACCTACAATTATCAAACAACAACTGGGACACCCTTTGTTTATCATTTTCTTCAATATCCGCTATCAAAGAACCCACGTACCACACTTCTGTATCTGGAGGAAAGCCATCTTTGAGCTGCAATAAGATGTTGTCTTTATCTAACTCAAAGTTCCAATCATTGGTATACTCGTCACGAGACACGCGTATCGGAAGCTGGTTGGCAACGACAATCCTTCGTTCTTTCGGCAAAGAACTCAACTCAGAACCAGAACTTCCTTCAAGAGCATCCTCAAATTCAGAAATCACCCCCGGTACATTCATGAGTCGAGGCAGACGATTCAAAACACGAAAATCGTCGACTGAGATAAGATTCAGACACTCCATGCAGTTTGATAGCATAATAATAGAGAACTCGACGAATCCGACGAAACAGAAAGATCCAAGAAAGAGAACGTATGTATATTAACAAAAGAAACCGAAAAATATCAGAAAGCTACCCTCTTTCTGACAGAAATAGAATTTAGATGGTTAATGAAGGCTTTTAGTGATGTAGAGAAAGAGTCTTATAGAGAGAAACGGAAGGCTCTCAGTAATGAGAATCGAATATACTGATACGCCTTCCAACCTTAGAGAGAGAGACGCTCTCCAATAAAATGGAAGGAGAGTTACAACAGAAACAGTGACGATAAGAACGAAACATAGAGAGAGAACGGTGAGCAATTCAGAGCGAGAGAGAGAGAGGAGAAGGGCCGACTTGGGAAATATTTATATAGTGCAAAATTTTGATTTTTATAAAGCAAGAAATCTTAGTAGATTGGACGGTCTTGATTTGATGTAGACTTATATAATATACAATCTTTTACCATATCAGTTATGATAATCATGATCATCATGTATCTTAGGGTTGAATTTCGTTACAAAAATCTACATAACGTTGTACTAAATGGTCTTATCCCTTTATCCAAAAATCAATAATATCTAGTAATTAGAGAACAATAAAGGGTTTTTAAAAATTTGGTAAATTAGAAAAATTAAAAAGTAATGTATTTTAAAGCACCAACCATTAACCAACCAACCAAAACACTGTTTTTCTGGAGTCAAAAGACACGTGTGTGTGTACGTGCCTTTACAGCTGTGACATAGCTTACTCGGTCTCATGAACTGGAACTACTCTCTACTCACCGGGACATAATCCTCTGTCTCAATTTTTATGTACTTACTCTATCTCATTCAATCCTAACTATTTATTTATGTGGGTCTTACATAAATAGATGGCTGAGATTGAATGGGGCAGAATAGGTACATAAAAATTCGGACAGAGGATTTGAAGCCCTACTCACCACTCCCAGATCATATGTGTGTGTCGTGTAGGCCCTATTCACGGTTGGCACGTGTAGGGGCAACAACTCACGACTTTCCCACGTGTAGGGGCAACAACTCACGACTTTCCCACCACCTTCTCGTGTCTTTTCTTAATTTCAATTATCTTTTTTGAATTTATTTAGAGCGGCTAAAACATTGATTTTATTGTGACATTTGAGAATTCGCGAATCTCGGAGGAGGAATTAAAACACGTGGAGTTATTACAAGGGCGATGCGTGACGTGTCTGGGGACAAAGTCAGGGGGACGTGTTTTTTTGACTGGTGCGGTGAGTTCTTCTCGGTTTTGATACCGCGTATCCACGGCTTCTTTTGGGACCATTCCTTGCCCGACACGTGGCCTTTTTAATATTTATTGTATATCTTATTTTCGAAATAATAACAATATTATTTTTAAGGGCAGAAGAAACACGTCACCTTAACCTTTCTCTTTTTTGAGATTTGCAAATAACAATTATGTCGTTAGTCATTGGTCATACAATTCTGGAATTATTTGAAAAGTCCATGCTCTTGAAAAAGGTTTTCATGCTTGAAATATATTATTAATTTTTAATGATATTTTGTTTTTGTAAAAATAACATAAGCACACGTTCTTTACATTTTGATTTTGATATAAAATAATGAAAAAGAGTATAAAAGGTACAAATAATCTTTTCCCTTCTTATTTTTTTATGTACTAATAAAAACTGGAATTTGTGTGATACTTTGTTCCCGAGCATATTGGGACGAGAATCATCTCTGGTAGTAAACGACGGCAACACAGATTTGAAACGGCAGTAAAATAAATTACTTTATGAGGATGACGTGGATATCACAAAAGCCACGTGTTGGAACAGGGATAAGACCCCAGTCCAGACTGGAGTTAAGAAGAATTCCAGCGAAATTCAATTGATCGTTATCCAAATAAACCTTTTGGCGGGCCCCACGTAATCGGCCACGTCGGCAATGAGGAAGTGCTGTGGGTCTCACATCATCTATAAAAAGTAGTGGCCACAGCCCGCACGCATTCACTAATCTTCGATATTTTTCGTCAAGGAAAGCGTGCATGCGGGCGGGTTTTTATTGGTTATATTTATATTTAAATTAATTTATTATATTATTGATAATGATAAATAAGTAAAGAAATGCGTAAAAAAATGTATTATTTTGCTTATCCAAAGGGACCCATGTCAGGGTGTATTTAAATAGTTGTCCTTTTCTTATTACTTAAGTTTTAATTATCTTTTAAATAGTTAATCCTATTTTAAATTATAAAAATACCATCTTTCCTATCAAATTCTATTTCGTACATAATCAATTCTCATTAGAAGGATATGACCCTATTCTTCATCTTTTGTTGAATGCATATTGCCTGTTTCTCATGCACTGTGTACTTCAAAAAAAATAAAATATACGTTCACTTTCTTTCTCTGGTGAACATTTAGGAGCTCTGCATTTTATAGAACCTAAAATTTAAAGATGGCCATAGACGCAAACCTACCTTGCAAGCTGTGTGTTACATTCATTATGGTTATTAATTCATCTGCTTTCGGTAGGTTATCTATAGCAAGAAAGATTTAATGTGAAAGGGGAAACGAAACTTCATTTACTTACCCTTGTAGGTCAATGATATTGTATAATGATTCATACCAGCTACGTATTTAGTGAACATAGGACCATCCTATTCTATTCGATTGATTAAGAATTTGAAAAGCTAACCAACTTGCACGATTCTTTATTAAACACATTTAAAGCCTCATCCTATAGGCAACGTGGGTAATCAAGAAATTTTATTGGTCAATCAATCAATTGTTAATTAGAGATTTGGAGTAATGGAGGGCCACAACTTGTGTTTCTACCACCTTTTGCATAATTAACCAGTATTTCGAAGAGGTTATTTAGTCGGTTTGTACCTAAATTATACTATTAAGCGTTAATCATTCATTTCTTTGCTTCTCTCTCTCTCGCTCTCTTAGAGGAATAACATTGTTTTGGTTTGTTAGTTGTTAGAGCACTTATGTGTTAATGTTTTAAACTTTTGATTTTTTTGTTTTTATTTCTAAATTTAATTTAAAAACAGTTTATTTAAATTTTTAGTTTTGATTTTTTTCCTATTTCATAAAATGTGTTTTTTTAATTTTTATAACATGGTTTACTATTGATTAAATATACATTATTAAATTAGTTGATAAGAATTACGAATAATATTTGTTTATTTATGAAAATAATTTATATTTAAATTTTATCTAATATGCAATAATTATAGTTTTTATTTTATTTAAAATTTTAAAAAATAAAAATGAAAATTTTAATAAGAAAAATATTGGTGAAAGTGAAACTAAAAAGAATAAGAATGAAGTGGTGGCTAGAATTTGTATACATATCTATATGTATGTGATATATATCTCTTCTAATCCATTAAGATAATCAATGGAGAAGGTATGTCCATTGCTATCCCTATTCATCAAATCTAAGAAGATATTTGGTAATTCACTTTTTGTCTTTAAGCATATGCTAGAGCTGGCTACCTTTTCCAATTTAACGAGGCATTCTCTAAGAGTGGTCCTTTTATTAGGCCGAAGACAAATGATGTCACTTTCTAAACCCGATTAGAAAAGTTTGTGAATTGTGATAGGGTCAAATAAGGTTCTAATCAAATAAATCCAATACGGCTTTCATAATTTTTTCCCTTACGTTCATATTAGTCAAATCTCATGTCTTATCCTGTTCTCTCTCAAATCTCAATATGTCTTTACCTAAGAATCCTCAGTACTCATCCTTCTCTTTGCCTTCCTCTTTGGCGCTTGTTTACTTTTGGATCAAAAACTCAACACGATTTGTTAAAGTGCCCCGTATAAGATTAGGTTTTTGATAGTAACTTGAGGTTTGGTTTTGTCTCCCATGACAACTCTAGTGGTGGGGTTATACATGTTAGAAGTTGGAACTCTAGGGAACTTGGTTCATCTTTGGTATGCATCCACAGACATTTTTCCTCTTGATTTATCCTTTTATTCTACCATTAGCCACCTTATTCAACAATGCACTTTATTTTTTATTTTGACTAAATGTCCAAAGAAAGTTCTGATAAGGGCGACTATAGATATGAAAGGTAAAAGTTAAATATTAACTTAACAATGAGAAAATATTAATAAGACAAAATAAAGTTATCTAATTGAAGTAAAAGATATAATTCAAACAAAACTCTAAACATCTTTTACATATTTCAATTTTGTTCTACTTCTTCTTTCTCTTTATTTGATTCAGCACTTAAGCATATTCTTAGGGTCTGTATGTTTATGTTTATGTTTTTTGTTTTTAGTTTTTGTTTTTAAATTTAGTAAAAAAATTGTTTACTTGAGTTTTTAGTTTATATTTGTGGTTTTGATTTCTTCCGGATTTTAAAATTTATAAAAATCATAAAAAGTAATTTTTATTTTTTGCTTTTGTTTTTGTTTTTTTCCATAATCTGGTTTAGTATTAACTAAATATAATTTATTTAATTATTTTATATATTTATTATTATTAAGAATTATGAATAATTTAATTTAATATTATATATTTAATTAATTTAAAATAATTATTAATAAAATTATGAATAATTTAATTAATTTAATTAATTAATTTAATTTTTATTTAAATTAATTAAATAATTATTAATAAATATAATTAAATTTAAAATATTTTCAAAATATATAAATTTCAAATAGAATTTGATTACATAATTAAACTATATTTAAAATAAAATTTAATTTTTAAATTATTTATTTTAAAAATAAAATAATTTTATTGATAATTTATTAATAAATATTATATAAGATATTAAAATAAATTTAATTAATTGAAAAATTTTATCTTTAAATTTAATCTTATATGTAATTATTACCAATAATAAAAATATAGCTACGTTGATATCAACAACTAAACATGTTTTTATTTTTATTTTAAAAAATAGAAAGTGAAAAAAAAACTACAAAGTAATTGAAAATTTCTGAAGGGGTATAGTTTGCAAAATTTATGATTTTGGCGCAATTATTTCTAGCACAAACAAAAACAAAAAAAGAAATGCAAAATAAACAAATCAATACACGAAATTTGTTAACACAGTTTAATACACTTTGCCTACATCTACGAGGCTCTCATCTAGTTTAATTACTTTTACCTGTGATACAACAATGGTTTTACTCAAAGCATTACAGAGCCGACTCACCCATCTCTTGACACTATCCCTCGTCCTCACTACTCATGAAAGTAAATCATACCTAATAGTATGACCGCCTTGTACTAATCTCAGTGGAAGATTTTTCTCAACGATGTTTAATGATAATGATACAAAATAAACAACAAAAGTGATTAAACAACAAGAAATGTAAATAAAAACACTTGAAACAAGAAATAAACAACTTTCCTAATAATTCCAACTTCTTCAAAGAGAGATTGAAAAGTTGTTCACCAAAAAATATAAATGTTTCTTCACCGAAATGTTGTAAACATCAAAGCTGCAAAATTCACAACGGTTGCTGAAAATTTTTCACACACCAACACTACTATCAACAACCAGTAGAAACATACCCAATCAATACTCAATTCACTAAACAAACATCACACTATTGACCAAGAATAGCTGCTGCAATTTTTGGAATTCTCTCACACGACAATTCACAATCAATAATTACAAAACTAACACCATGAAAAATAAGACAATCACCAAAGATTCACGCACTCATCAGCAAAACCCAGCTGCAAAAATCAACGCTTTCAACCTACTCCACAACCCATCTCAATAGATGTTCAAAGCACAACAAAACACAGCTCTAAGAATCATACAAAATCAAAAACTTTTTAGCCCATTAGTGTTGTGCAAAGATGGAATATGCAGCATTAACGACAACATAACAAAATAAAAGTGGAGCACACACACATCAACCTAAGTTGCGTGAAACCCCCAATAAAAAAACAACTGCTCTCTTATGTTCCGACGGAGAGAACAACTTATGATTAACTTTTCGGAAAATTTCCAAACGAACAATTTCAACGAAATCTTTCTATTTCTTATTTTACTATTATATATTCCTCTATCCGTAGAGTACATTGAACGTGCAAAAATGGCTATAACAAAGTTTCTCTTATTCGTATTAACAGGCCTACAAAAGTTTGCAACAGATAAAGTTGTAGCTAAACGCAATCAGCTGGTAGAGATCATCGAAAATCACTTTAGGAATCTCAATGCCAAGTCATAAAAATGACACTATTTAGCTCATATCACATATGAATCCCAGCCATAATCTTGCTACAATAATCACGTTAAATTTTCAAAAGATAACCATTATCATATCCCATTTTGATTATAATTTGAAACTTATCAAACTTATCTTGAAAGAGTGTTACAGAGACTCAACTAAGTTTAATTATTAAATAATGTCCAAAATTAAATAATTAAGAAATTATAATCTTTATCTTAACAACAATATATAATGATAAAATTTTGAAGTAATATAGGAGCAAGATTTATTAGTTTTACGATAGAATATTTTATTTTCTTTTTGGATCTATACAAATATCGGGATTTAAGAGTGCGTATACTAGAATTTTGAAATCTTATTCTAATGTTCTCATGCTGCATTTCACCTTGTAACCAGTTTGTAACAATGGTATAAAGGATTGATGATTTGGGATAGTATTAGAAAAGACAAATCTAATGGGACATAAGATGCAATATGTCATCTTGCAATAAGTAGACACGTCCTATTGTAATAAGAAAAAATGGTTCGACTTTTCCCATGATTATATCCATGAGTGTGGATGATATGAAAGCAAAGACCACAATTCTAATAACCAACTTCAAAACATTATCCTTCTTTTGATTTGATCCTTTAAATTTTAAGATGATTGAAGTTTCGTATAAGATAATGTGAAAAAGATTGTTCAAATCAACCCTCGTGGTTACGACTTACGGGAGATTAGTTATGCGCAAGTCTCGTCAATTGAGCATCTCTATGAATTCTAAATAATCAAACACTTTTCGTAATTGATGTTCATTTTTCATTATCGTGCTAATCTCTAGCGGTTTATCTTTTCAAATTGTTCGAAACTAATGTAATTGACGACTCTCCACCAACAATTAACAACTATTAAATTGACTTTCACTATATTATAGTAAATATAGAGATAACCTATTTAAAAGTGTCTATTATTTTTGAATTTTTTAATTTAGTACAAAATTTTTAAAAGTTTTTTAATATAGTGACTAATCTTTTAAGACTTGTATAACTAAGTTAAAAAGATTATATATATATATATATATATATATATATAATATGTTGACTAAATATCATGTGAATGTCTATCTATTAATCATATAAGGAAAAATAATATTTTGACATGATTTGTACGAATTTTGAAAGAATAATCACAAAATTAAAAATGTTACAATGTTTAGAATTAAATTAAAAAATTAAAAAATAAATACTTTTGTATTTGTCTTAGAAATTTCGTAGTCATTAACAAGTAAATACAGCTGAGACCCACCACAAGAGTGTTTTGAATTGGAGGGATTAAATAATAATGTTTGGCATCTATATATTTAACCTATAAGCAGGATGAGACCCGTCAAAAAGATAAAGAGTACAAACAAAATTTTAGTATTCACAATAACCGATAAGACGACATAAAATAGTTATTCAATCTGAACTTGTCGAGAAAGTTCCACTACTAACTAGGATTCCTTACATCAATCCTTTTAACTCCAATATTACACTTCGAACTTTCCAAGTTACAAGGTAGGTAAATTTTAACGCATTATAGCTGGTAATTTTGATCCGATAACACTTCTTAACGATCATACTAAAATACGCTAGCAGTAGGGTTCGTTCGACACCACCCGATAAGTGAACAATCTTGAAGAAGTGGATAAGATTACAACGACAAAAAGGGGTCAATTAAATCAATATTCCATTAAAGTAAATGCTGGTGAGGATAAGCAATTCTACAATTTCCACTCGCACCACCTTTTTGTGGGACGTGATGTCTCTGATAGACACCATAGAGATTTTACATGGCCGACACGACAAAGTAGTTGCAAGCTTGAAAGAGACGGCTAAAACAAAAACCATAAAATTTCTCAAGGGTATTGGTATCAATTCTCCTATTAGCACGACTTTATATCAATTCGATGAAAATTGTTTGTTAGAATGTCACCATATATTCCCTCCATAAAATTATATATATTGTGTGTTAGGAGTTGGGAAGATTAAATATTATATGCATAAATCATTTTATATGAACACGTGGAGCTGTGGGAAATTCTTAACCGGTGGTCCAAGTCCAAGGTAGGAAAGTTCGGTGGTGGAGACCCTGTCGCAGCTCAATCCAAGTTGTCTTCCTATATATTTTTCTTTTTAATACAAAGTCATGAACCGTAAACAATGTCTTGGCTGCTAATTCTCTGCTTTGAACTTTTGAATGTTCCTTTATATCATCCAAGTCACAGGCAAAAGGCCAAAGAACAAATAGTCTGACTGAGCCTTAACGTATTGTGATTTGTAAGTTGAGGATTATAATACCGCGATCAATTTGTAGCACACAATAACATTAGACGGCAGGTTTGACGTGCCATGGCATGATCTCCTGACTTGTAATTTGGTAATGTTTCTTGTCCTCAATAAACAAAGTAACTCTTATCTTTATGTATGTGTGTCTAACTTGGAAAACGACACGACCCCGCCTAGATCTTTCCTAAGATAAGGATAGAGTAAAAGGCAATCACTTAATGAGACCATTTAATGGAGAGTTTGATTGCAAAGAAGATGGTAACATAACAGAAGGTATCTCCTTCTCATAATCAAGATGTGCGCGATTTACAAATAAAGAATTAAAGATAAGAAAAGAGTTGGTTGTGGAGAGTTTGGTTTTGTCTGTTGTGAAAGCATAAAATAAAAGTTTTAGGAAGAAGACTCTCTCTTTTTTCTGTTACGTGCAGACTAATTCTAGGGGGGTGTCTATTTTTTCTAAGTTCCTTGTCCAAAATTCTTACCTTGTGGTCAATGCATTGGTCTTTCTTTAACCACGTTAGGTCATTTTGTTTTCCAAACTAAAGAGTTGATTTTAATAGTTGAACTTGTTCTCAATAGACCCAGTTGGACACCAACTCTATGTCTAGTCCAAGTTGATCAATTAGGCACTCGTAGGAACATCATCACCGTGTCCATGACTTTTTCTTCTTCCCTCCATATGCGCACTACTTCAAACAGTTAAATGAAATGAAACCTTCTTTCTTGGTAAGGTGCGTGTTTTGGGTCGGTCCAACGTTTTATGCATAGCAAAGTCTAAATAGTAAATACTATAATGGCAACTCTTGAGGTTGAAACCAATCACCATCACAAAAACTTGCTTTCCATTGCCACAGAACAATCTATAGTACGTGTTTTTCTTGTTATCTTCTTACGTTTTTGGTTAACCTGTTTTAAGGATTGAAGCGATCGTTTAGGATGACGTAATTTGAAGTTTTAACTCTTTTTAGTCAAAATGGAGAAACCAGAAAAGATGAATGCAGTAGGAAAATGCTTGGAGATTGATAAAACAAGATAAGTCAAAGGTAATGAAACTTCGAAGCGACTTTTGATTACAAGGAAATCTTCAATGGATCACATCCCAACAGAACTTGATTTTCCCATGTTTATCTGATAAGAAACTTGAGGGGTGATCTTAGACAGTTTATCAATTAGCAGAGCATATTCTTTTTGGTACGCTGACAATGGAGTAATGAACTTCTCTTGACAGAGGAGGCTAAAAGAAGCACGCATTGGCTTACCGTTCTATTGGATTATCTTCGTTTTCATTGTGGCCATTGAACCTAGATTGCGTATCTCTGACAATTTGGTTCTTCGTACTAAAGCCCCACAAGCACAATCATCGCAATAGACAGCTGCAACCAATCTCATGATTGCTTGAGACCCCACAATTTGGTTATCATGAGTTCATGACTATTTTAGAATTTGCCACGAGTTTAGATAGTTGGCTTTATTTATTCCAAGCATCGTGGAAGGAAATTATTGTCTGACTTCTTGTTTGAGCCAAGTCCTCATTCCTTTTGTTTTGAGAAACTGATACGCGAATGGTCTAAGCCTTCTTAATGATGTCGATAGACTTTCAAGAGTTATCCAGTAATTGAAAGACTAGATCAAGAGAGCCCACATGGTGTGTGTGTATCCTTCGATCCATTACCTAGTGCGCTCAAATTAGAAACAAAATGAATGACAACTACTGAACACGAGTTACACTATCAATTTGCTTCTGCATAGACATACTCATTAAAGGAGGCATTATAGATATGCAAAATCCTGATATCATGTTAACAAAGCGAAAACAATTCACGCCTTTAAGTTGCTAATTATTGAGATCAATAATTCCAGCCAGTTTCCTAACACAGGTGTTTCTGTATCAAGAAGGGGCTTTGGCACTAAAAAGGCAAATAGCAGGAAGAACATGGAGGGGACAAATAGGTGAAGGATAATATACCATTTAATTTTCTGGTAATTTGTAAGAAAGTAAATATTACAATTTGTGACCTGAATCAACAATTGTAAGATGTTCCAGGTTTATTTCAAAGAACATTATGAAAAAATTTTCAAGACTGCAGCTTTCTAATCGTACTGGCATGTCTACCGCACAAAGAAGTGGATGATGGCAGACCAGTATCCAGCCAACTAAGATAAGCAAATTAAATTGCATCACTAAATAGCCATTATTGTGACATGTCGAAATGAAAATTCTGAAACTGATAATAAAGGGAACACGCACTGAATGAACACTGAACTTACCTGATGCAGTATACCTTTTCCAGTGTTACCTTCGATAATCAGGCCTGCTGTTAGACCAATCATCGCCCATGCACCATTTATTGCTTCAATTTGACGACGTTTCTACCACAAGAACAACAGTTATCATTGTTGATGATATCTGAATCGTGATGCTCTCAGTACTACCAAAGCTAACAAGGAAGAATGAAATGCAGAATGTTGATAAAATCTAATCAACAATGCTTCTACTAAGAACATGAACATAGAGATCTATCAAACTGAAGAGTATCAAAAGACAAGATACAAGAAAATCATGTAACTTTTCCTCTTTCCCAGGAAGATAGAACTAAGAAGATTCTGTCAATGAATGTATTTATGCACATATGGATTTGGGACTCTATCCTACTTAACCATCCTACAAACCCAATGAGAGATTCAGGGTAAGCATTTGTCGTGAAGAAAATCATTAGGTAATTGTTTTCTGAAAGCAATCAAAGTCATTTGATTTCAATTGTCTTTCGTAGTTTTGTTTCACCTTGAACTTCTCTCTTGCTTTGATTTCCTGCATTTGTTTGGCTGCTAGTCGCTTGGCCTCCAAAGGATCAACCATGATAATCTCATCTTTCATATTTCCAGAGACCTACCAGATAGACCAGAAAGAGAATAATCAAAACTAAACAAATCTCATATATCAGAAGAAAGTACCACTTATGTTGACACATTCGATAGCAATTTCATCAAATTAAGCAATTACAGTACAGAGTGAAGTTTTGTTCTTGTTGCTAAGCTTCAGTGGCTACAAAAATACTAGATCATTAGCTATGTAATTTAAATGATATCAAATAGCAGAAGAAAATACAGTTATCTACCATAAGGCAGTCATTTGATTGAATCACCAATCACATACCTACAAAGACCTTTGAGTATATTCAAACCAAATATATTGGCATATAACAGAAGCCTTGGTTTGATGCATACATTAGGATTTGCCAATAGTTGAAATGCTTGGCTCTTGGTTCTACTCGTAACTGAGCTTGCATGTTGGTCCCTCATAAATCCCCACCTGAAAGAAAATCTTTTCAAATATGGAGAAATTCTGTATGTTCACAAATATCAAAAGCAAGAATCTATCCCACCAGTTGTAGACCCGTAAATGCTTACTGCCCAAATGATATGCAATTATAGTATGTCTAAATACATAACAAAAGGCATAGCACATATAGTTCAGCAGAGGCAATTAAAAAAAATACAAAATTAATTCTTTTTCTTATTAATTTTTTTTCTCCCCGTAAGCAAAGTAAATTTTAGACACCAAAACACCAGGTACATGATTTTCCAAAACCCACTCGTTGGAATTTTGTTTTGATTCCGAGAAACGATAAATAAATACTTGTTTGTCAGAAATAACAAGGATTTGAATTTCACTAATTTAGTTAACTATTGCCAAGAAAAAGATGAGAATTAGGCAAATGCAACATTCTGAATTGCCTCTAAGTTCCTCAGTTCGTAACTTTAAAGTCAAGGAGCTCCACATATGACCAACGATAGTGGTAAACATGGAAAAAGTCTTTCAACTCCAGAATTCCACATCCTTATCCCTTTAAACTAGTTTTCATAACTCAGAAATGGGTAAAACAACCATCTTTATTGCTAACCAATGCCCTCTCTCAGCGCAGCTTGACTATTTCTACACCCCATCTAAATAACCAGAGGAAGCAAACAGCAGCAGATCGTTAAATACGACAAAGCTGTAACCTTTTCATTCGCGGGACTTCTCTGCTAATTGAACTTTCCAGGGAGTCAAATGGAGACATCTCAAAAGACCAAATTGCAAAAAAGGGTACTGAAGATTTCAGTTGATTAACTCACCTGAGAGTAGTTGCAGAGCGGAGATGCCTATGAGACGGAGACTTAAAAGAGAGAAGCAGCCTCCCATTGACAGATGGTAGAGAAGAAGATACGGTCACCATCTGAGACAAAGACGCAATCTTTCTTTCTTCACCTCATGTCCTTGACAGATGCTCTAATGTCTATCCGTATTGTCCAATTGTAGTCTTGCAAAGTCTCAAGATACGGGCAATGTTAGGTTTGTTTCTCTAATGAAGTAAACAAGTTAAAAAATGAGCTAATCTTCAATGCAAGTATAATACAATTCTGATCAGTACTTTAATTTAATTAATTATATAAAATATTGTTATAATATTATATTTTAAGATTTTTTTTCTAAACCATGATAATGAGTTACTTAAATAATTTTAAATAATTATATTTTTAATTAATTAAGCATTTGGAAATATTTATGGTTATATTTTTAACGTAAAATTTAGAATTTATTTAATTTTACCATAATTTTTTAAACTATCCAAAAAGATTTTCAATTAAGTATAGTTTTAACATATATCCTTAATTATAAACTTAAAAATATTGAATAATATATCAGCAATTTGTTTTAGTAGTGTCATCAGTGGTTAGTGAATGGAAGATCAAATTAACTCCTTATTTTATTTAAATGGAAGATCAACGATTTTCCCAAAAAGAAATGAATTGGTAGCTCGAAGGAAACAGTTACTATTGGAAGACTTTGCCTTGGGTCCTAGAATAGCTGAACCACAAGCCACCATTAAATAGCACCACAACATGACTGATTCACAGTTAATTCCTAGTTTTCAAAACTCCTCGTCTCATCAGCAAAATTGCAGCACTTGGCATTAGCAAATATGGAGATTCTTTGATCCTCAGCATCTGAATGTTGTAAGGTTTCAATGCAAGGCACCTCAAAAGTTATGTAAAGCTGAGGAATTCAATCACCACCAATGCTTGCTTCTTATTCCTCACATTTATAACAAATGTATTTTACTGAACTTGCGATTGGCTCTTTGTTCGATGGAACAGCTGTGGAGACATCATGAAACATAGACACAGTTCACAAGGGATCGATAACCATCATTGTCCAAACGATCAAGTTTGGTTTCACGATCGGTTACATGTATAAATGTCATTAATTCACAACCACACTTGCTCAGGAGGTTGGTGCAATATGCAACGCGCAACTAATGGGTAGTTAAGCCAGAATAAATCATGGCATCGCCAGATAGCTTGTACCAAAGATCGAAGAAAACAGAAAAAATGGTTTAGTCACAGTATGGGCGAAATCAAGGGTTCATCAGTTCATACCTGCATTTTCACAGTAACTCAAGTTTCAAAAAGCAGGCATTTGCATGAAAACCAGGCATTTCGTGTATACAAAGTAGGGCGGTAACAAATCTAGAAGCAAGATTTGAAGGTTTACGATGCGATCATCAGTAAAGGCAAGCCAGAATATAGTTGAAATAAAGGTGAACTGATGGAAGAAAAAACACTAAAATTGAGGAAGACGCTTCTTGTGCATGTAGAAAAAGGTGGTTGTTCTTAAAAGAGCATAACTGATTTTATGTTCTACGCATCATACTCATAACCCAATCAAGCTGCTTAATTCACATTCACAAGAAAGTTTGACATCATGATTATATACATCAGGTCTTCCTTCAACAGTCCTCACTGAATGGGGACTTACCATAATCTATTCCCCGTGTAAACTACACGTTTCAACCCACAAAGAAAACCACAATGAAATCCAGAATTGGATGATCCAAAGACATCTTGAATAAGGGAAGATAGTGGTTGGTTTGTGAAGGAATAAACAAAATTCCAAGTTATACAACAGAACAATTTTCAATTCAAAATATCAACCTACACACATGGAAAATAGCATACGACATCAAAGAGAACCAAGTAAGGGCGACAATCTTATATGAAGTGAACATAACAGCAAAGTACAGTGCAGTTGAAGTTTAAGCCATGAATCTCCTCAGATTCTTTGCCCCTTGGTTCTGACGATTAAGATTTTCCGATAAAACTTTTGGAGGATGAATCCATCCAAAGAGTTTACTGGCTAAAAGTCCCTATAGTATACTCAATGATCAAACCTACCTCATTGCATGCGACGGCTTTAAGCAGCCAACAGAATGTTTTCTCTCGGTTCTTGCAAGTATCAAGTACAAGTTCCTGCAGGTGTTCAATGATCATAATACAAATATGAACTTGAACATCTGGCTCTTATCAATAAACTTAGACCATTCTAAAACTTCTTTCAACCTACAAGTAATTCAAAATAAGGCCAAATCTCAGGGGTAACATCACAAAAGAATATTTCCAGCTTATCCACATCAATTTGAATGATAAATATCAGTAGTCTTCATGTGTATCCAAACAAAATTTAAGTTACTAGATTCCCTTTTAGTCAATTTCCTTCTTGTTTTTTGTAGGTCATATGAAAGATAACAACATTCTGGTTTTTTTCCCAACAATTCAGATTCTAAATCAACATTCCTTTTGGTTGACAAGTGCGACAAACGACTAGAAACAGAAACAGAAATATAACAATTGAACCTCCAACACATTAAGCAATTTGTTGTTTCGGGTCGAAACCTGAAATCTCAGTTTGATTTCAACCGCACAAATAAAATCACAAACAATAAAAACTGCTAAAATTATATGTTTCTATTCATCGCTCCTGGTGTTATCAATCATGAATTAAACAGATAAAGTCCTAAATTCACATCCATGAACCCAGGTAAAGATCAACAAGCATCAACAACGGCAATCATTCTTCAATTCCATCAAAGACTTGAAAGAACCATTCATTCAATAACCAAAAATCTAATCTTCCATAATTGATACAAAAACTCAAGAAAAAAAACTTACAAAATTTACCAAACACTCAACTCATTCCTCCATCTGGAACTCCAGAAAGACCTATCCTCTGGCTGATTCCCAACATCCAACCGAACTCGTGTTCTACAAACGGGGCAAGCAGGCACCTTTACGAGCCACGTGTCCACACATTTCCGATGAAAAACGTGACCACAACCCAACAGTTTCCTACACCATTGACCTTGCCTAATCCCTTCCAAACAAACGACACATTCAACGTCAGATGTTCGTTTGGGAAACCTGAATTGTGGGAGTTTCTTCAAGTCCTTCAGAAAACACCCAGTATCGGAATTTGCGGGGCTGGAGTGGCGGTGGACGACGGCGGTGGCTAGTAGGAGAAGGATAGCGGCAACACCGAGGAATAGGAAGAAAAGAGTCGTTATAAAAGTCATTATCACCACCTTTAGTATTAAAGACAGGAACTTTTGGTTGGGTTTAGGCGGTGGGTGGTGTTGGTGTTGGTGTTGATCGTGAAAAGAAGGCATGGCTAAATTAGGGAGACAATTGATTCTCAACTACCCAGAAAGCAGATACAACGTTGAATTGGATCTATATGTGAATTGGCAACTATGGACAAGAAAAGGGAGGAGCTTTTGCAGATAGATGGATAAATACGGAGACGGAGATGGGACTTCGAGGGATTGTCTAGGAAGCGAGTAATATTATTAGATACGGTTAAGGTTAATCAGGGGTTTCGGACCCAAAAACCAGGTCGGTATAGATTTGTCGTACGAGATTTTCTCATCAACCTTTGACCACTGATTAATTTCCTAACCCAATTTGAGTGCAATATAATATATAATAATTCGACTTTAATAATATTTATTATAAAAAATTAATTGGTTAATTAATTAAATCAAGTTTTTATTTAACAATTTTTAATTAAATTTAACTTCTTAAGAATAAAAATAATGTATTTTTCAATCTTATTTTAAAATTTTAAAGTAAATATTATATAGCATTATTTAAGATTTTGGCATTATGCATTTAGGACCAATAAACAATATTGGTCTTCGATCCATCTTTGAGAGGCAGAAACTTGATTCGGGGGCCTGTTTGTTTAATGATACGGACTCCCTCCACAGTCCGACCCAAAAGGCAAATGAAAGCCATATTGAATTAAAAGCCCAATCATGAGCAAGTCCCTATATTAATATCAGATTTTAATTTGGATAACAGTATATGAAATCCAATTTACTTGAATTGTATTGAAATTAATCAATTCTTACGAGTAGCAAAAACCAAGTCTAGGATTTTGTTTTCCTGACAGAGACATTGAGAATTCGAGTTTATTCTTGTTGATTATACCATGCACGCAAGTGACTTTAATGTATCTGCATGTGTAGTTTGGTTCGTTCAACACTTATCTGCTAAAACGTCAAGCAGCCAAGCGCAGATTTTGTGCCTGTGATATTTATTTGGATATGGATTTTGACTTTTTGTGTATTTGTCTTCCTACATTTAGGCTTCTTTAATACATTAATGAACGTAATTTGAGGAACCAGATGAGTTGAAAGTTCATACTTTGGACTTGGCAACAGTAGTTTCTTCGATCCATTATCACCCCACCTCAAGAGATCAGAAGAAAAAACAGTGTTAAATATTAAATCAGGAAGTTATCTTAATCTAACTAGGCAGTCATGTCAAGGACTGAAGATTAGATGGACGATGGCAGAATTTTAGAGAACTCATTAGGATTTTATCTTCAAGTCGTTTAAATTAGGCCATGAGGTTTTTTTTCTGGAAAAACTTGATTGATCAGATCATTCCACTGCAGAAAAGTAATAGTACCGTCTTGGACCAGAAAATAACTAGAAGAAAGGGACATCGATAGGAAGTTGGCCCAGTCTCTTGCCCAGCCCTCGCCAAACTTGTATTCTGCATAAAAGTCAACAGTTTCTCTGCTCAGAATGCGTGCTAGGACTGCCAACAGCACTAGGTCTTCTATAAAAAGGGAACATTAAGACCATGCAGATGCACTGATAAGCTATTAGTGTTGTGTCTGTCCTTGTGCTTGAGTTTTACATCATATACTGAAATATAGGAGAGATGACAATGGCAACGCGTGGATTGGTCTTCCTGGGGCTTGTCATGATAAGCCTCGTTCCAATGGCATCTGCCATTGCAGGAACTGCCACTTTCTATACAGTTTATGTTCGTGAGTATCAATTCTTAATACGATAATAATCCTTAAACCTTTAAGACAATTGCCTCCTGATCTTAGCAGACATGCATTAACAGTTGCCAGGCAATCAAGTAGCTAACTAACGATCTTTCTTTGGTGTGTGCTCATTGTAATAGCATCCGCTTGCTATGGATTCCAAGATCAAGGTGTGATGATAGCAGCTGCAAGCGACGCACTGTGGAACAATGGAGCAGCATGTGGCAAAATGTACAGAGTTAGGTGCACAGGCGCGACAAACCAAGGCGTTCCTCAGCCGTGTAAGGGGGGCAGTGTCACCGTAAAGATTGTTGATCGATGCCCATCTCCTGGTTGTCGAGCTACCATCGATCTCTCTCAGCAAGCCTTCTCTCAGATTGCTGACACTAACGCTGGCAAAATTCAAATCGATTATAACCAGTAAACCTCTCATAATCAAATTCCCTACGTCAACTTTCGGTTTGATAATTACTTATTATTTTTCTTGAATCTTGCAGGGTCTAAAATTCCAGGGGAGCAAATGGCAGTACCCTATTATGGGATAAGTTGAAAGTTATATAACAATGTTAAATTGAATAAAAAGGGGTATTGGAAAATATGAAATTTTCCTTCTGAACTTATATGTTATGTTGATCAAGTTCTTAAAAGTATATGGAATAAGCAGTTGAGAATAGAAGACAAGTCTTTTGATTAATGTCTTTTTTGCATATATTCGAATTTCTCGTCATTATTAATTCTTATTTTGTTGAAAAATCAATGTAATTATTCAAGATAATATAATACCAATTATCACTAAAATAAGAAAATAATAATAATAAATCAATCCTTCTTCTTTTTGTTTGATTTATTTGTAGTTCCTTAAACCAAATAATGAATTTGGCAAAATTTACCACAATGGACTTAAGTTATAATATATCAAATGAAAAATAATAATAAATGACAATCAAGTGAAGAATTTATTTATTTAAATGCAAATTTTATAGTTTTGGATATGACTCTTAAAATACTGTGTAGCTAATTTTAGTTTATTTAACAATAGTTTGCGTTTTAAATAAAATCAAATTAAAGAATAACCTTAAGGAGTGTATCTAATCTTCATAAATAAAAAGTGCCAAATTATCGATAACAACCTGTACATTTTCCAAAGGCAATGACCACAGATTCTAGAATGAAGAAAAGTCTGCCCCCGGGGCATAGCTCAACTGGCAAAGGCTTGGGTGGTGTGGTGCCTGCCATGCTGGCAACCTACAGGGTGGGGGTTCGAATCTTGGGGGCAACCTTTAAGATTTGGGCCCCTTGTATAGTGAGATCAGTGGGTAAGCTCAAGTTCCTGGTCAGTTGAGGCACATCCCACGATTTACATCCTCCACCAATCCCGAAGGCACGGGGGGTGGGGGCTCCTAATGTTGGAGTTCAACATTTAGAATGAAGAAAAGTCAGTGTAAGCTAGCTTTGTAGGTAATTGATAGAACCTCGTGCGGAGGGGTTCAGTTCAGTCCAGTGTTTGAGCGAGGATCAATGAAATCGTTTTTTTTTGGGTCAAAAAAGGTTGCTGGTGGATGATGAAGAATGACTATGAATTCTTCAAAATGGAATTATATATCAAAATAAATAATAAGCAACAATTGTCAGTTTGTCAGTTAATAACAAAAGATAATTGCACCATTGAAAAGAAAATTTGTAGGAGGATATGTGGATCATAAAAGAGGATTATGAATAGTTGCAGGGACATGAAACCTCTTTACATGATGTTACATAAATCTGAGAAAGGTGTGATCTTCTTAAATACTTCCAGTGCTTTTGAAATAAGGAATTGGTAAGATCGGGAATGAGATTGGCTGAATGCAAAATTATTTATAAAAGAATTAACAGATGAAAGCATTTCATGTTAAATTGCTTCAAATATAACAAAATATAAAGAAATGTTGTGTTTTGTTACTGTTGCAGCCCTGGTTTTGCACACTAGTTACTGATTTGACATAAGCTGGTTCAAACATCCAAGTGACATAAGCTGATTCTCTTAAACTAAGTGGAAGCTTAACTTTGGGTCTAGGGATCATCAACAGTGCTCCTTGACTTGGTATGGTGTATGTCAATGGCGTATTTGTTCCTTCCTGCAATGATCTCTTAAGCTATCTCTTTTTAACTATAAGGAATGATAAATCCAGCGGTAGATTTTGCCTTTCTTATTCTTTGTATGACTAAAGGCATTTGAGGAGATGAATCCTCAACTTTTAGCATTTCCTGAATTAAGTTCTCTTACTTGAATAATTCATTATGTTCTTTCCCTGATTCATTAGTTTCTTGTTAGTGACGTGGGATCAAACTTCCTTGTTGGCGATGTTGCTCTTGCATTTGTATCATTGCACAAGTAGGCTCAATCAGATTCCAGAATGTAATTGGTCCTTTTGAAACATGCATATTTTGGCCTTGTCTCTAAAATCTACAAGCACAAATTGTCTTTGCAACTTTTTTGGATTGGTTTGTTGCAGCGTTTTTCACTTTTCTGTGGCTAAGAATTAAGTTGCAGACTTGTATGACAAACATCCAAACCTGCATATCTGGCTTGCACTTGGGAGCCTGTAGTCTTAGGGATGTAATTGGAATGTAAGCAAGGTTTGCTAAATTGGACGGAACTTGCATGATTCTTGGTCTTGATCTGGACTCCAGTGGCAAGTGCCTGCTAATTTCCTAGATTGATCTGGACTCCAGTGGCAAGTGCCTGCTAATTTCCTAGTTATGTGAAAAAAGTTAGCAGTAACTGAAGATGTTGCAAAAACAGCTATGCAGAAAGGTGCATCACTTAACAAATATAATTCAAGAAGCATATGTCAAATGGCTGATAATGATACAAGTTGTCATGTAAAGCATAAATTACATCTTCGAATAACCCCTGCAATCGTCGTATTGTTCCATGAACTGGTCGTTGAACTTCTTGAAACTGGAAATGATTGCTGGCATGTCTTCCTCAGCTGGTAAAATAGTTGTTCTCAAGTGAAAGACCCTGTAAGGACAGGACAGGACAGGACAGGAGAGGACAGGACAGGCAGTCATTGATGGCATTTGTAAAAGGTAAGTGTAGAAGACAAAAGCAGAATATAAAATTCTTTCTTAAAAACATAAAGATAAAAAGGATATACAATCCTATTGATGTCAAATGCAAACTTCTGGGGTAGATTGTAACACTTGAAGCCCAGGAATGCTAAGAGATCATTGCGTGCCAACTACAGTTAAGAGAAATTCCATTGGGCAAAAGTTTCAATCTTTTTTTCTAAATGTTGCTCCAAAGAAAGCCTTCTATTAATCAAAGTGATTATAGGAGGAATAAAGTTAGAAGCCTCTACCCTTCTTTCTGTCCAAATCCTGAACCTGGGACCGTGGATATGCCAGTGGCTTCCAAAAGCTTGAGACAATAAAATACATCAGGAACTTTTCCAGCCTTTTTGGCAGCCTCTATTGCGAGGGGTGGCAACCAGATTTGAGGAAAAGAATACATGGCACCTGATAACAATTCATTATGTCAGTAGAAGCGCCACCAACTACAAGATTAATGTAGTCCATGAAAAGCAAGAGAATAATACATTTAACGGCAAACTAACTTGCCCTCTGTAAAATTGCAAATCACATTTCTGCAGCTGTTGAATCCATCAGTCATTATCCTCGCTCTTCTCCTCAATGACTGAAGGATACCTTTGCTGCAAGTTTTGATGTTCATGTAAGTTGTTAGTCACTCATACGGTCACATCCTTGAGGTGAAAAGGAAAATAACACACCTATAAACAATAAAACATAGAGATTTCACTTGACTCCATTCTTTTTACAGAGATTGGGAAAGAAAATTTTCTCCGTTTATGAATTTTTCATCCCAATTGATATCCGTGTTGAAAACTTTCAGAAAAACTATCTGATTAGCATGAAAAGAAGCTCCAAATGAATAAAATCTCAGCATGTGTACCTTTCCCTAATGTACTGCTCATACGAAACATCTCCAGGTTTGGGCGGGTTAACCATTAGTCCTATCTGTAAACAGAAAGAGATAACTTTTAGCAGTGATAATTTGAACAGAGAGAAGACTGGAGAAAGTTACAGATGGACTAAATAAACATTCACATCCAACTTACAAATATCTGAGCAGCAACATTTGCACTGTGTGATGTTGCTGCAACCGTATAAATCTTGTCAACTGTCTGCAGCATCAATCAGTAATGAACAACAATAAATTGGAGGCTACAAATCAATTGCTATTTGACTCTAAGGATCACTAAGATGTACCAATTGTGAATATAGGCTTTGAGACAACTATGTTCGATCAAAAGGATAACAAACAAGGAAAATAACATAAATCTGCTTTATATGATTGAATAAAGCAATGCAATCTTCTTCAAGCATGACCTTATAGAACTAAATCTAGATAACAAAAACCTTAATATTAAAAATATGATACTCGGTCTCGTTTAACTTATTCCGTACTCTATTGGATTTAGATTCTATTCCAAAGAATGCATCAATCATGTTTGCATGACATTGCCTGGCTATTACTCAAGAAATACAAGGAAGCAAACCTGTGGAGGGATGTTAGTCATCTCAAAGTACCCTCCACGCTGCCCACATTCACCCCAATATCCTTTGGAAACAGAGTGGAAAGAAACAAGCTGGATTTCCTTGCTTATCGGTGGCCCCATGTCCATCAAAACCTTCAGAAGTTGCAAATAAAGTGTTTAAGCCAGTTGAAACTCCTACAAACAAATAATTCGATCTAGCAGCCAAAAAGTACCTTTCTAGCACTAATAAAGGGTCGCTCATCCTGATATATGTTCTGTTGATAAACTTCATCTCCAAGAAGCACCAAGTTCTCTTGGTAACAGAAGTGTATTATTTCTTTCAGGTTAGCTTCACTAAGGCACTGACCAGTGGGGTTTCCAGGGTTAATAATCACCATAGCTCTTACCTGGTCATGTTACAACACAGAAGATATTTACTTGGTGGTGGTTAGCATCACATGACATTGTAGTCAGGATAACAGTTTTCAAAGCGCACACCAAAAGAAACTTGGATGTCACAGTATTGCATGCAAACAGAAGGAAATAAAAAGATATTCATTATCAATCCCTCAAACGGACTATGTGTAATTTATTTTCGGGGAATGGGAGGATAATTTGCTAGAGGTTTCTATTGTGTCAATCTGCCCTTGAGTAATTTCTGTTGAAACAAATATTTGGGGATGGTCGCAGGTCGGAAGTTTTCAAATGGACTTCCCATTCATTAGATAGGGAATGTCACTAAAATTGGCAATGAATTGATTTCAGAGTTTAAATGCTCAAGAACAGACAATGATACTAAGAACTGAAATCTCAATAGTACAAATGAAGAAATCAGCTCCTTCATATTGATCCATTCACCCGATTTCCAAAGTTTGACATTATGGTTTGAACATACTCCTATACCTGTACACATTGAAGGCACAAACAAGCAATTGTCAAAGCATACTCACAGTAATTCCTTTGGAGCGAGCTTCTGCAACTGACTGTCTGAGATCATTGACATCAAGACCCCAGTTTGCTGTCTCTTCCAGGAAATAAGGCACAAGGGAACCACCAAGTAGAGATATAGTAGCGGAGTAAAGTGGATATTGAGGGACTGGAACCAGAACCTGCAATATGCAAACTATTTTTAGGAGAAATAACAGAAAATTGTGAATCAGGATTGGATAAATGGCAAGAAAAGGATGAAGCAGAAAAAGCAACCTGCCAATTCGTGATTGAAAGAAGCCTGTGTTCTATACATGAGGAAAACAAAAATTTTATGTAATCTCAAATTTTCATTCATTGTACATAAGTATATTACCCCATCTCCTGCGCCACGTATAATTGTATTTAAGATCTGCATCACACCTTTGCTGGCGCCATCAGTGAGAAAAATTAGTTCTGGATCACTGTAAATAAATCATGAAATGATTCAGTTTGAGACTTGGCTCCAGGGCTAATAACAAAATATCTGAACAAAAAGTTTTTTACTTTTTTTTGTTTTCCTTCCTTCTGGAATGGGGGTAATAGAGACATACAGATAAGAGAAGATGATGCAAAATTGCAATATCACCTTGGATATCCATCACGCCTTCTAATAAACTCAGCCACCTCCTTTCTGATTCCTGGAAGACCTCTTGAATCACTGTAAGCACCTACATATGATAGAAAGAATGCAGTTACATACCCAGTTACCGATATGATATTTGCTTTAGTCAAGCATTACAAGCTTGGACGCTACAGAACATATATCATTTCAGGCCTGTAAATGTAAGATGAGAAGAAAATTCAGAATAAGCTGACATAAAGTCATAACGACCACTTAGAAGAAAATATTAGTTTTGATTAATCAACAGAGACCAGGCTTTTAATAAACTGGGATGGTGGGACAGGCTAGAATGTTTCTCACAACATGGAAATACACAGAAGGTAATGATACCCCATGGATAATTTGAAGTGTGATTTCAGATAGCTTGATGCACTTTTTTGAAAGAGTAAGCAAAATATGAGCCAGAAAAAAAAAAATACCTAGACCTCCAGAGGTCATTGCAAGATAATGTTTGGCCCTTGCAATTGCGTCTGCAGGGAATAGCAATCCTACATTAGGATCATCTAGGAGAAATGGAGCTTGGCAGAGAGCAACAACCTGTAAACAAACATTCCTTGTTTTAGACCAGATTACCTAGCCAATTATGTGTCACATGATACTGATTGTCAAGGAGCGCATGTTTACTTCATATGTTTAGAAACAGAGATTATTCTACCACATCAATACCTGACGAGGAAAGCTCAGAGGCTTCTGACCTAGAGCATGAGGATTGCCAACATTTGTGAAAATAATCTATAAGCACAAATTTGAATAGTTAGAAACACATAATGACATTAAACATGATAATGGAATGCAAATTTCTCAAAAAAATAAAAATCCAAACAATTAAGCACAAAGTGGCATCTTATGAATTTGGGATGACACCAAAATTTTAGAAGATTCATGAATTTGATAGAAGATTCATGAATTTGATAGCATCAGATGATAGAAAACTATGAACAAATTCCAAGGTATAATGTATTATTTTCTGACAGCACTTGTAAGTATTAGAAAAGTTAAAGTAGTTCCATGGCAGATAAGACATGGTGCTAAAAAATATATTGTAATGCCAAGTAAGAAACTGAAATTCAATTAGCAAAAACAGCACATATATCAATTCCAAGAAGTACTCAATCAATCAATATACACCAGAACAAAGAGGAACAACTGAACTATTAACGCCAGTGAGAACTATAAAGACATCCCACTAATACAAAATTGAGGCATCACAAAACAAAGAAAAATGAATGAAAACTCCAACAGCAAAGTCGACGAAGTAGAATATGATATTATGTTGAAACTAGCAGGTGCCCTTAGGAAAAGAGCCACATAGGGTTAATAAACAACTAATGTAACATCAGAAATGCTTCCAAAGAATAGATCCAACTAATTCTTCGAGACACATACAGAAATATGCATTGAAGCAATGAAAAGGCATGTAACGTAAAGTATGTACCTTTTTCCCTTCCTTCTGAAGCTCAGAAGCTCGAAGATATAGCTCTCCTCTAACAGCATATTGGACCTTTTTCACATTTTCGTTCAACGATTCATAGTCTAAAGCTTTAGGAGCCATGGTTGGTAATGTACCTTCTTACCAATAACTGCTTGCTGAAGAAAGCCAAATATCAGATTATTCAGTTCCGAACCAGAAGCTTCACAGCAAAATTATCAGGGATGTCATTTAACAAAAATAAAAAAGGACACCACTTATACTCTGTAATCAACCATTACCAGACTACTTAGTTGCCAATCTCCCAAAACTTCATCAAGAAAATCAAGAAAACAGCAATTGTACCTTCCTAATACGTATTCTTATAAGCGACACGGAGTTAGATGACTTGCGAACTCCTTATAAAAGAACAACGATAAGAGCATGAAAAGAGAAACAGAAAAAAGAATTATTAAAAAGAAGTTATTACGCAATAGTAGATGATCAAATAATCCGCCGCCGATGTAGAACTAAAACTTTGCAAGCTCCAAAAATCGCTTGCTTTTCGTCACAACGGCATAAAAATCAAGAGAATAAAATCAAGAAACAAATGTTCTAATGAGCAACAAAAGAACCGATCCAGAATATTGACACAGAATCGAAACCCGGAAAGTTTAAACAAAAGAAGTGACGCCCACTTGACCAATTGCTGACACAAATCAAAAGCTCAAAACTTGGCACGGAAATCACAGTTCTGATGAGTACCTGTGTAGAAGTCAGCTGTTAGTGTTCCTCACGTGGGCTGGAGCCAAAGTGCTAAACTGAGAAATATGTTTACAGGTGTTGGATGTTACTTAGTTTTCTTGTGTCAGACGGAAAATCTACGGTCGATATATGATGTCACGAAATGGCACCACAAGAGCCACTGAAATGGGGTAATATGGATTATATACAAATCATTTTTATTTATTTATTAGGACGAAGGGATAAATTTGGTGATACAGGAAGTGTGGTCTAGCTTCAAACTTTTGAGTTCTTGGTCTATATCGAACCTCCTCTTTTGGATTTATGGTCTTCATGCAAGTCGTTCTCCAAGTCCCGAGAGCTTATTGTGGCAGTGGTCGATCTGGGTGTGGTCTTCATGCAAGTCGTTCTCCAAGTCCCGACAGCTTATTGTGGCAGTGGTCGATCTGGGTGACTGTGTCCCTGATCTCTCGCGCAATAAAATATTCTTATGATGAGTCTTTTAGATGAGTAAAAAACTTAATAGGCAAGAAATTATATGTGTATTAAAATGAAGGAGATGAACCTATTTTTATATAAAAGTAATTTATTAATTAAAAAAATTTAAATAAGGAAAAACTTAACTGAGGAAGAACTTGATTAGTGCCTCAATATATTTATATTGATTACCATATATATTATCATTATCATCCTTCTCAAATTCAAGGTGATAAAGAAGAAGACAACTTGAATTTGAAAACAAGTTCGCAAAATAGAATGGTAGAGTGAGCTTTGGTAATTATATTAGTAAGTTGGTTCTAAGAGAAAATATAAATAAGATCAACCGTATTATGATGAATATGATGATTTATAAAGTGATAATCAATCTCAATAAATTTTCTGCATTCATGAAATACGTCATTATAAGCAATTTGCATAGGACTTCAATTATAACAATGTAGAAGAGTAGCAAGTAGAGACGAAATGCCTATACTCTGAAGTGACTAGCGAAGCCATAGAAGCTTAGAAGTGGTACCAGCAAAAGCTTTATATTCAGCTTTAGTTTACCCAGGGACAACGTGTAACTTTTTTTTTTTAAGAGATAAGTGACTCATTAAGTAGGGCCGGTCCTGAGGTTTTGTAGGCCCGGGGTGAAAGAGAAGATATGGGCCCCCTGACTTTAATTAAAAATAAATTGAAAAAATAATTCAAAATTTATTACGTCGTAGAAAATATTATACTCATCAGTACACAAAATATAATCAAACAAGATGTCTTCTACGAGCATTTCTCGATGCAAAATCACTAATAACGGAGTTTAAATCAAGAGATTCAAGCACATCTTTCTCAATACATAGAGTTGCAAGACCATTCAACCGTTCTTGTGACATCGACGATCTCAAGTAGTTTTTTAATATCTTCAGTTTCGAAAAACTTCTCTCAGCTGATGCAACCGTGACAGGAACAGTCAATAAGATTCGACAAGCAATGGAAACATTGGGATAGCATTCTGCTGCTTTGACAAACTCCAAAATATTAATGGCAGACATTAGCCCATCTGGCAAAGTCTTTTGCAACACTCTTAACTCAGAAAATAGATCATCGATGTCAACATCCGACACATTGTTGTGAGAAAAAGTCTTGCTAAACTTAACACAACATTCTTTTAGTTCATTACTATCCAGTGACTTCAACTTATCTGAATCACACAAGAATCCAAAAATATTTTGAAAGATAGTTAATTGCTCAAATCTTTCACTAAGCGAAGCGATGGCCATATCCACAACAACTAGAAAGTAGTTGACTCTAAATGATTCCTCTGGTGATTGTACCACTTCTTCATGATCACATTCATCAAATTGCTTTTTCTGTAGAATACGACGTTTGGTTGGAAATACAGGCTCAACACTCATTTCAGAAGCAATAGTTTTGGCAATGTTCAAACTAGAAACAAACCCTTCATCTCTATACTTCTCAAAATATTTCACGGCATCGTTTATTTGGCTGATTGCAATGTCGATGGTAGTGGACTTAGATTGCAGCTTCTTACTCACCATATCAACATAAAATAAAATATCGTACCAAATAACCATGCC
>JAOTAY010000008.1:602792-617777 GCA_025629805.1 Erythroxylum baracoense | reverse complement strand
GTATTTGTGTAATCCGGTGAATTCATCAATGATGGTTCACTCACTGAGTTCGCAAAACTCACCCAAAATTTGCAATTGTTTTTCAGGATCAAAAGAATACCCCGTTAGGCTAACGGAAGTATACCTACAGCATACAAGTGAAGGATAGAGGTCAGGATC
Organism: Erythroxylum baracoense; assembly: GCA_025629805.1. Taxonomy (NCBI): domain Eukaryota; kingdom Viridiplantae; phylum Streptophyta; class Magnoliopsida; order Malpighiales; family Erythroxylaceae; genus Erythroxylum; species Erythroxylum baracoense. Next base: position 617,618 of record JAOTAY010000008.1, on the reverse strand, counting down.
AGTTCGCGTCTACATTGCATTTTTCTGAGATTGTATTGGCTTGGTTAATTCGGAACATCTTGTATACTTAACGTTGTATATTTTATCAATAAATGAAGTGACTGTTTTAAGAGAAATGATAACGATATTGAGTATGTTAAATGATGTCGAGTATGTTAGATTTGTGATTGCTTCAACATACCATTATCGTAGGTTATGTGCCTAAAAGCTTAGGCACGTATCCTATGGTAGTAGGATGTTACATAAAGGGTCTATGAGCATAATGCGAGACTTGACAGTAGTGTAAGAATCATTTCATCCTTTTAAAAATCTGATAACACAGTCCCCTTCTTGATAATTTTTTAATGTAGCCAAAACATCACAGTTGCATTGAGGCTCACATTTGCATTTAGGCATAGGTCTTAGGTTAAATAATTCATCCTATAGCATTTTAAGGTGTGTGTAATAGTTAGATACTAAAAGATTGCCTTGTTTGTAGTTGTAAATCTCTTCTTGGAGATCAGAAATTCTAAAAGAATCTATTTGTGAAAACCTTCCTTCTAGATCTTTCCAAACATCAACTGCTGGATAGAACCATATTACACTTTGTACGATTGAGTCTGTCACAGACCTTAATAACCATGATAACACCATTGTATTGCATCTTTCCCAGTAAATGAACAAAGGATCTTCTCTGTGTGGTACTGTGATAGATCCATCAATAAACTTGAGTTTGTTTTTTGATAGTAGTGCCATCCGAATGGATCTTGTCCATGAGTGGTAATTAGTACCTATCAAGAGAGAGGAGACAAGGACTAAAGACGAATTTTCATTGGGATGAAGGTAAAAGGGATTGGCTGGATGATCTTCAGGTGGAATGATGTTTTGAGAGTGTGAGTGATGATGTGCTTGGTTGGTAGCAACATTGACGTATGAAGGACCTAAAGCTCCAGACATGAGGAAGGTGAACAAAACAATGCAGCAGAAAAAGGACAGAGAAAAAAATGGAGCCAACAAAGAGAGAAGAGTATCGAGTTACTCAATTCTCTGATACCATGACAAGAAATGTGATGAAGAATAACCGGCTCAACTTTTATTGAATGAATCACAACCTATTATATAGGTCATTCTGTTGTAATTTGTTGTAACAGATCCAATACGTGTAATAGCAAATTAGCAATAGATCTGATACGTGTAATATAGAGGATTTACAAGTAAAATAAAAAAAAGAAAAGAATGTGGGCCAGAGATGTAAAATTGATCCAATCGTGAATGGACTAGGCTAAAAATTGATCCAATCGTGAATGGACTAGGCTACACTCCAAACACATTGGTCTAAACTTTAAACAAAGAAAATGTCCCTGACCCAATAGATGAACATCGTGTTTTCATTTAGGGTTCTCTCCACACGCCGCCGTCTTCAGCTAAGGTGTTCTTCACACGCTGTCGGAGGCGCAACTTGTCTTGAGTTGGACTCTCAACATATAATACATTTAATTGTTAATGAAAAAATTCAATAAACTCTAATACGCCTTACTTTGAAAAGGAGCTTGATGTGTCGTTCATAACAGAAGAAATTAAATAGCATCAAAATTCACAAAGACTGCACATGAATTACAAGCTTATTGAATTATGTCAAGAAAATTTAACAGGAAGAAACAAAAAGAGTGATTACTCTCAAGTAGTTTAATTAACTTGATGAATTGCAAACGAACACGGAACATGTGGCTAAGGACAAAGACATCAATTGAATGCCCAACCCCAACAAGAAGAAAACGACGAATCCATGCCCGCAACATTAATTCGCCGAAGGCTTGCATGCTTAGGCAGCCGTCAGTCTCCACAAAATTAACATGTAATATGCCCATTAATTAGTAGAAATTTCGCAACTTGAAAAAATATCTTTTATATAAGAAATTCAATTCTAGGATTATACTATACCTTTGACATATGTACAAAAGAAAATTTCAATATTTCCTTAAAAATTCAACGCTTAACAGAATGTTGACATATGGCATACTGTAACTTCGAAAATGTACAAACGTGATCAACTCGAGGATTAAATTGTACCGTAATGTTTGGCTATGTTGCATGTGAATTGGCTCCTCCACAAGTCAATGATTGGTTGCATGTATTCAAATGTGGCTGGCTTCATGCATTCAAATAATTTATGGCTGCTTGTTATAAGTCAAATAAGGATGCACCTAACATGGCTAAAATCTTCAAGCGTCAAATAAGGATGCACCTAACATGGCTAAAATCTTCAAGCATGCTTTGGAGGGATTTTGCCTATGCGAGAATCACGGAGGTTTGAAAATTTGAGAGAATAGAGCTTGGACGAATGCTCTCAAATATTACTATAAATAGAGGCTTCAACACAAGCACAAGATCACCATTCTTTCCTTTCTGAAATCCTCCAATCCTCTCTGTATATTTATGAGTTGTTGAAAACCTTTTGTTCCAGCCTTTGTATTTGTTTACATTCTCCACATATTAGTAAAATTGCTCACCCTCCGGTCGTGAACGTAGGTCACATTGACCGAACCACGTAAATCTTTGTGTCCTGTCTCATTTTCTTTTGTCTCTCGTTATTTTAGTTATTATTTTTTGGGCTATTAAATTCAATCGGTATCTGATCCGAGGACATTTTTATCTTAACAGGCTCTATCAGGGAATAGCCATCGATGCAACTTGGCAGATATGGAGTCGGCTAAATCTTTCCCTATAAAAGGGAAGAGATGTACAAGTCTCTCATCATCAACTAGCAAAGATCGAACATATATAGCAGTAGCAGAAAAGAAACAACATCAAGGAGAAGAAGAGAAGAGTCATGGGAATGGTTATGCAAGTCTTGATTTCCTTGAACTTGGCATTGTGCCTTGTTTCAGTCGCATATGCTGCTCAAGGAACTGCTACTTTCTATACTCCACCTTATGTTCGTAAGTATAGATGATTATCTAAATCTGTTAACTAACAAAATTCCCTTATTGTGGCCACCTAGTATCTGATAATTTTTAACCAAGAATCATTAACTATTGTCTTTTCACAGCATCTTCGTGTTACGGATTTCAGCATAAAGGAGTGATGATAGCTGCAGCTAGCAATGCACTGTGGAACAATAAGGAGGCCTGTGGCAAGAGTTACAGGGTCAGATGCATCGGAGCCACCAACAATAATGGCGTTCGAGCTTGCAAACGTGGCAGCGTAGTGGTGACAATAGTCGACTACTGTCCACCAGGCCATTGCCGTGCGACCATCGACCTTTCCCAGGAGGCTTTTTGCGAGGATTGCTGATCCTGATGCTGGCAAGATTATCATCCAATACACTTCGTAAGACACAAGTTCTCTGTTCTTCGTATGCTTATGCAAGTTGAAGAATTATGAGAGGCTCACAAAAGCAATTATGTAGAGTTCATTTAGTATGAGAAATTAAAATTAAAGCAATTCAATTATATTAAACTTACAATAATTTTGTGAAAGTTAAACTATTAAAAACTGATTTTTTAATTTAAAAATAAAATTTTCAAAAGTAACTATGTATAATATTTTTTAAAAATGATAATATTAACTCTAACTCTAAATTCTAATTTTGAAGATATTAAATATAACCCTATAGAATTTTGGGACACAGTATAACATGAGATATATTATGCTGTTACATTATAATATTTATTTCCAGCATAAATATGTTTTATATATCGATATTTATCCTTAAACTGTTAGCAACTGCTTGTCTGTTTTTAGAATTTATTAAAGATATATTATTTAACATTTGTAATGCATATTTAATTTACAATATATTCTGAATTTGAACCATTTTGGTTTTTCGTGATATGCAGGGTATAGAAGACAGAGATAATCATAATGCAAAGCACATAACAGGCTGCTAATCGTGGAAGCTCTCGAGTTTATTATGGAATTGAAGAATAATGAAATGGCTCCAATTAATTGTCTTTGGATTGTTACCAAATTTTAGTAAGAGTTAAATAGGGAATTGGTTCACTTCTAATTATTATATCAAATTGTATTTGAATTATATATATTTGAAAATATTTTAAATTTAATTATATTTATTAATAATCATTAAATTTAATTTATTTAGATTAACTACAATTTTTAAGTAAAATTAAATTATTCACAATTCTTATTGATAATTAATTTTAATTACTTAAATATAAAATATAAAATTAAATTATTGATAATTCTTATTAAAGATTAATATATTAAATAATTAAATAAGTATACATTTCGTCATATATTTTCGGACTAACCAGAAAGACAAGTAAAGTTACTGTTTTCCTTTCTTTCAATATAGACCTAATTAATTTAATGAATTTAAAGTCAATGGACAAAGTTTATGAAAACCGTAGATTGATATAATTAATTACATGCATAGAATTACCTAATGGAATCACGAAACCTTATTTCACGTGTCAAGAAGACCCTTGATTCTCCATCTACTTCTTCTTTTATGCATGAGTTGTTCTTTTTTTTCCCAATAATTATGGTAATTAACTTGCTATTTATACAAAGAACTCAATATAATCCTAACTCTAGCGAATAGCTTGATTGTTTAAGGTTAAAGTGCCTTATAATTGAAGTTGAAATTGTCTTAGCACATAGTAAAAACTATGCTAAGACGCAAGATTTTAAAAAATCTAATAGTATACAACTTTACTCTTAATTAGCATAAAATTAGTAAAGATATTATTTTCAAATTAGAAAATTAGCTATTTCTAGTACTGATAATACTAAACATAAAATGATTCTACGCAGCAACATAACCCTCTATATCATAATGGCTAATTTCTAACATAACTAATCCAACGAAAATGTAGTATCTTTTGTTTATGCATAATTTTTGAGTCTTAATTCTTAACTAAATTGTAAGTGAATCTTGGATTGTCAATGACTCAACTTGAAATAAAATTAAATTCACCAAAACTAATAGGTGTGTGGTACTTAAATTTTCCTACTCTAAGAAATGACACAATATCATCGGAATAGAAAATAACCAATGTTTTAAAAATTAAATCGGTTCAACCTGTTTAATAATAAAATCTTAAACTATTTAATTTTTTGGTTCAATTTTTAACTTTTCAGTTCGATTTAATTTAATAATCTTTGTCGTTAAAAATTAATTATTTGATTAATTAATCAATCAATTTTTTTAAATTAGTTAATTTTTATAAATCAAAATAAATTGATTAATTTATATTTTATAGTTTTTTAATTAAAATTTAAAATTGTTAATAAATAATAATAGTCTTCTTCAATTAATTTTTAATTTTATTCAATTTTAACCAATTTTTAAGATAGTTTAATACCTGCTAAACCTTTTAAACTTTAATCCTCTTATTTGGTTGATTTAACTTCTTAAAACGTTAAACAATGATTACGTTTATGATATTGAACAATAAAGAAATGACTCAAACAAGTTGTTATTGTACCATTATCTTCTTAAGTAGTCAACGAATGATGGAATGATGGTTGAAGCCAGTGTGAACTAAAATCCAAGCTTAGTCAATCTCTAAAATAACTTTGTACTATCTTTGTACTATGAGTCTATTTATGTAATATGATCTTTTGCTTTGTAATATGGGACCATTAATGTAAAATGATGCTTTCTTTAGTAATAATATATGGAAAAAATTAGTAATCTATTACTTATCAATAGGTTTATTAAAACTTACTGGTTTAATTGCGTGATCTCCGAAATCTCACATTTCAGCGAGATTTGTACATCTTGTTGTTGATGATGTTGTTGTAGCCTTTACTTTTTTATAATTGTCTCTCAAACTTTATATCCTTCAACTAACTCAAAAGTTTCAATCTTAGGTTTATGTTTCATACACATCTCCAATGGTGATATTATAAATAAATGGTATTTTAATCAAAATCAATTCTTGCCACCAAAATTGCATTAACACATCAACCATAGTTGGGGGCATTTGCTAAGGAATTTAAACATTAAGGATGACCTGTTTTAACTACCTTTAGGTTCAAAATACAAATTTAATCAACCACTGATTGTATATTTAACGGTAAACAGTTCTATAAAAGGCTATAATTACGAAAAATGTACTTGAAATACTATTAACATGGACTATTTTACAATTGCAACAATGTATTTCTTGTAGTATAGTGTTGACTATTGTACTATTATGTAATTTTGCGTACCAGGTAGACCAAACCATAATAACAGCCTTCGTGGACGATCAAGGAACCTTGCTTGCCATGCAGGTTCATCATTTTCGTATATGAAACCACTCTTCGTGTACAACTTCTTTGCTGGTTCATTGTTGATGGCAACATGAACATACAAGTCACTTATGCCTGTGAAAATGTTAGCAGCTAAACTTGTCTACGATTGTTACGAAGTATAAAAATTGTTCAAGCTTGAAGAACACTAAACCACAATCAATAAATGTATGCAGCAGATCATCAAAGTTACAGGTAATGAATTTTGGTTTAGTCTTTAGCAAGATAATAGTGAATACTTGAGGAAAGCTCCACTTAGCACAAACTACAGACCACTTAATATTTTCATATTGATAATTCGATTGTTGGTTATCGCAGAAAATTCCGCTCTTTATACCACAACAGAGCATTAAGTTGCAAATTCAATGAGTAATGAAGGTATGATAGAAAATTGGATTCAAACTGAGTTCTCACCCCAGTCTTGTGCCACTATTTTGGACTTTGAGATGAGTTCATAACCCAATCCATTCCTTTGCAGTTCCTTTGCTACACATACATTGCTCAGGTATGCCCTTGCAAAATCTGCCCCAATTCCCTGTCAATGCAATGCAAACTCAGATAGCATGTAACTGCTTACCTTAAAACTTGAAACAGTTCAAAAGAAACTCTGATAAAGACATTAACACATTATTTCTTGATGACTGATCAATCAAAATGTGGGGATATTTCAATTCGTTAGTGTCATTCAATCCAAATCCTTTTCTGTTTCTCTTTTTTTGTGATCGATGCTAAGAAAAAGCATGAAGGTCATGAATGGGGTGAATAGATCTCTATAACAATCAACAATAAGACAATTTGAAACTTATGTATACATTGCAGCTTGTACCTCTGGCCTCATTCCAGTTATTTCTTCTGGAAGTTTTAGGCACTGATTAATATCAAGGCTGCCTACTACTACTCGATGTTCTCCATCATCTGTGAACTACAAAAGATATAGAGAAGGGAAAAGATAATATGTAAATGTTGGCCTTGAGCTGACACACTAAGAATGATCTATACATGAACACTTCCAGATTAGTTTTGCAATTCGGCCAGAAACATCAGTCTGAAAAAATATTGACAAGAAAAATACAGCAAATGGCACTCTGAGATCAGAATAGCAGCAAATCAGAAATTTGGCATTAGAGGTTGGCCCACGAAAGACGAGAAGACGCATACTAGGAGTAAAGACAATCTCAGGCATGGCAAATGATTCTTGCTAACCAAACTCATATCTTTTATTCTGATATCACACAACTCAAGTCAGCCTATCTTCAGATGTATTTCGTGTTTACTGCAATGGCTACTACACCTTCAACAGATTTATCTTAGTCCCACTTAAATTTCACAGCGTTATGTGAATCACAATATTTCCACCACACACTACAAAGTCAGAGACTCAAAGAGGCACTCACAATCAGATCATAGCCAGGAACATCCTAATAGCTACAAAGTTTTGGTTTTTTTCCTTCACAGACCACAACATGATCCAAGAAATGAACATTCTAATGGCATCCAAATGAAAGAAATTTCACACACACACACACACACACACACACACACACAAAAAGAAAGACAACAGACCTTACATTCGGTGCATAAATCATCGAACAAGCTGGAAAGCTGCGATAAGGGAAGAGTAGCATTTATGCAAGAAACCCTTCTGAACCCTGTCCTCTTACCAGCCAGACGTTCCTTGAGCGCCTCAAATTCGCGCTCTGCCAAGTACATTTTGTGATCCTAATAATACTTGACACAACATGAATACCATCAATTCCACTCACTCGATCAAATCCTCTAACACGGTCAACTTTTATATAAATATTTCTAGAAGATCAAATATTTCGCACTGGAAATGTAATTACAGTTAACGAATTTAACTTTCCCATCCAAAAATTTCACTTAATTTTAGCAGTAGCAACAAACTTGAAGTGTTAAGAAACAAGAAACGCAAAGAATTATGAGAATGAGAATGAAGCCGACTGACTTGGATACCAAAAGAGGAAGGATCAAAGTCGTAAAAGGACCGAACGCGGAGCCGGGCGGCAGCCCAGAGCTCGTCTTCCGACAACGTTTCTGTTACCAAAAGAGCCGACTTGTCAATACGACACGGTGCATACACGTCGGACGCTGACCCGACAGGTCGGAGGAGACGAAAGCCGCGAGAGGAAGATTGGTGAAATATATTGGGGCAATTCTGGTAAGAGTTGGGAAGATGTGAAGAAGAAGGACAAGAAGACAGAAGTACCATCGCTACGGTCTCCTTTCCTCGTCCTCGTATCTCTGTTTTCTGTTTTCTGTTTTCTGTTTCTGGTTTATTTTGGTTTTCCTTATGAATTATCCTTTCCTTTTTTTTTTGGTTGGCTCTGAAAATACTTTTGTCATGAATACATATTCTAATTCCTAATTTCCTCTTTTCTTTACAAACTTTTTACAATTCTCAATTAACACGAGTTTCAACTAAAAAGTAAAGTCACAATATTTTGTATTTTATAATTAGATAATTCATTTTCTCATATTTTGACTCGGACTTTGATGTTGTATAAGCTGCGTTTGGTGAAGTTTCACTTTTCAGGTTTCAGCATAAGTTCTTGCATGTACGGCACTAATTCAGACAAAATGTACCAAGTATAATTTGAAGAGAGTAATAAATTTGAAACAGTTGGTACCTAATAAAGAAGCACTGCAATGCACTGCAACTATCATTATCCCCAATCCCTTGCACCCAAATCCATGGCTGTGCTTCGTCATTAATCTAATTTGACCCACAAGGAGGGGTAAAAAAACAGGGAAGAAAGAGGAGGAAGCATTTATTTGGCAGAAGCAATAAACTCCAGGTCCAGGCACACAATTGCCTCTCTGCAGGAAAGTCTGGTCGTATAGAACCAAACAGTCGTTTTTTTTTTTTCTTTTGCATATCTTTTAATCTCATATCGACCGTCTGCATGCAAAAACATGAACTGAGAGGACGAGAAGACGGAAACGAAGGAATCCATTTTACTTTTCACGATCTTTCAGCCTGCAATAAAACTGAAAAAGGAGGGGCCTTTTTGATGGAGGAGGGCCTGACTGACAATGCTTTGCCAATGAGTGGTCACATCACAAAGGTTGTGATGATTATGAAGATTTAAAAGGTGACCAGTGTAACATCCCAAGTGGTCTTCCATGTTCCTCACGCGTTAACTCTAGATTTGTTCCTCACTCCATCCAAATTCAAGCTCGCGCTTTGCCATGCACTATGCAGGCATATGCAGTGTGAGTCACTTCTTGTGATGGAACTGGAGATCAAAGTTTATCTCTTTCTTCAAGTATCTTCAGTTCTGTCACCACTGGAATAATTGCTGACTGCTGTTTTCCTTTTTCTTCTCCATTACACCCGAAAACTGGCTGCTAATAATCTTATACCACGGTCTTAACTATACGTAGAGCTGTATTTCAAAAAAAAAAGAAGATTTAAAATTTAAAGGAAAAGGATTTTCCAGGAAAAGAACAGAAGGTGCAAAGACAAATCCATATCTCTGTTCTGTAGCCAGCTTTCCATAGCAAAGCTGTTCTATGTTTTCTTATGACTCGCAATAGCATCAAAAGATATCGTTTGGCAGTCTATCCAATCTTGGAGATTGTGTGAGTTCACAAGTCATTAGGTCCCTTACGAGCAACAAAACTTGCTAATTAATACCCAAAACACGAGACAAATTTCTCAGATAATTGAACATGCCCTAACAAGGTAAACTCGTAGTGAAGTGACCATGGTTATACTGCCCTTCATTGCATGCCTTATCTTGGCAATTTTTACAATGTTGAACCTTGATACGTTCTTCCCAATGCTTTTTATCTACTCATTAGTTTTGCAGGTTGAAATGTCAATATGACCCCACATGAGAGTTCGTTGGGTGCAATGAATGCTGCAAGGTCTTCGTTATTATTACCCCAGTAAATGCTTCCCTATTTCTCGATTGCTCCTGCAGAAAAGCTTGTTATACATTTCAAGTAAAACTTAACAAAACAAGCTCAAGTATTGCATTACTGAATTAGGCATTGAAAAGCATGGTTCTTGACAGTGTCATGCAACAAGAAACTGTAAGAAAGATCAATAAATTTGCTTGCATAGGAACCTTTGTACATAAAAGGGAGCTGATGTAGAAATTGACACAACAGTGTGTAATGTATTTTTACCCTTTCATATTGTTCATCCCTTTTTCTCTCTCTCTCTCGAGCTTGAAAATTCGAGTCTTCATGCTTCATATTCTTCCTATTTTACGTAACTGAGGGGGTAAAAGATACTAGGCAGATGAGTGAGAGAGAGAAAGCCTTGCACAGTTTTGTGGGGATGGTTAAGTCACATTGCTTACAACTCTGTACTTCCCCTATTCTTCTCTCAAATCAGTCACCATTTTTATCTGTTAACTGATAATCCTACTTCTCACTACTAGAGATGGTACATGATATGCCCTTGGTTCATGTATTTTGGGTCCATTTATTGGATACTTTCTTTAACTCCTGGTTGGGACCAAACATGTTTTTGGAATGTCAGCATCTTCTGTCTCACATTTATTTCCATCGCCTTTTTCGCTATATAAACTGCATCCATCTCTTCACCAAGTATCTCTTGTTAGTTACCCTTTTATATCACTTCACAGCTCTCTTGGTCATAATACCATAGCTACCCAGAGTCCCTGTCTTTTCTTTCTCATGCTCTTTGTTCGTTGCTGGTCAAGATGCTTCTTTCAATGGTGCAAAACCAAGTTTCTGAACTTGCGTGTGAAGAATTGCAATGGAGTTGGAGAGTTCCATAACCATGTTCTCTCGCGTTGGAGCAGAATAAAGCCTAAATCAGAGTTTTGACGGTGCTGTCCTGCCTGAGCTTCTTTCTTCTTGTTTTCTTTTTTTTCTTGACCTTGCAAGGCTTTCAACGTCTTGTTTTTAGGTTATGGCCACGTTTTCTCTTCTTAACATTTGAATTTTATTCTTTTCTCTTGGCCAACTATCCCACCATTTCAATTTCTTTCTATTCCTCCTGAGCTTTGAAATCGCATGAAGCGTGTATCTATGGCTTCTGTGAAATGGCACGGCTTGTAACTTTTATTACAACTGAAGTAAGCATTTTGATTCAGATGGATCTCCCTTTTCTTGCAAGTTATTTCCCTTTCACGTTTCACAGATGATCAAGCAGAAACGAGTAGAAAGCAATACGATAATATAACTTATTTAGGTTTTCCCAAAGTCATGTTATGTTATATTTTCCGAGGAAATTTGGCTATATCTCATGCAAATGACCAAATATAGTGAACGATTTGCCTTATGACCATCTTGGTTGTTGTGTATGATATCAAATTAATGCATACATTTTCAGGTTTGTTGCACTAGGGCACTTCAAAGTTCCTACCAGAAAAACGCTAGCTTTCAGCTGCTAAAAGTAACTTAAATGAAGAGCCTGTAACATTTAACTGCTTTAGCTTAAGTTTCATGCAACTTCCGGGGTATAATCAACCCGCAGTTTAGTGATACAGAGCCTTTGATTACTTCATGGAGCCATGTCCACCATCAACGTAACTTATGTCTGCTTCAATTATGTTGTTGATGCCCAATGAAATATTTTCCAGATTTGGAAACCAATGAATGGAACGAATCTGGATTCTTGACAGGAATGACCCATTTTCCTGCTTAATGTCACTTGATCCGTCTAATATAAAAAGAAATGTGATTTGATAAGACTTAATATTCCACTGATATGTACTTGAGCAACAGCTCTACTTACAAATGTTGAATTATAACGTGCAATGGCTTCGTAACTTGGAATTGATTCCACTAGTTACATGAAATCAGTAGCTTTAGTCTGTTCCAACTTTGATGATACTTTCGTGCTAACTCATCAGTCACAGATAGTCACAAAGTCCTCGACGGTAATTTATGATGTGTTTCATCTTTTATCATACCTCACGCTTAAACATCTTTAACCTTTTTAAAGAAAATCTAAACCGTTTGCTAAATGTATGTGATGATCGCAAGTAATGTGGTATCTCAACCCGGGTGGGCACTTGTAAAGGCAAAAAGAGTATTTTATTATTAAGTGTGAGTTCATCCTTTTAATTAAATCTTAATCCTAACTTAGCTAGACAATTAATTTACCATGTAAACAAAATTATCCCACCGTCCGCCTTTTGTTTACCCTTTCTCTGAAATCCATCCTACCCTCCCTCGTCCCTCCAGCCTCCCTCGTCGTATTCCAAACGGCTTTCCAGTGAAAAGCAAGAAACACTACTCTTTCCTAAAGCTGCAATCAAAGAACAGATTTGTTAGTGAATGACAAGATAATTAGCAAATGCCTACAAACCTCAACTTTCCTTTGCCTTCTACTGCTTGTTATTAGCTTTTTCAGTTTCACCTACTAATTTCGGCATCGGTTTTACTAGTAGTTTGTTAATGGATATTCAGGGATGAATCAACATGATCTGAGCCAAAGGGTTCTTTAGTTCTTAGAATTTAGCTAGTCCATGGTACACGTGGTTGCTTTTTCGATGCATGCTTGTATTTGTTTTTCTATAACATGCCATCTCATTCTGATTAACTTTAATTTTAAGGTGCGAGACTGGTATCTGGATTCTTTCCGTGATCTGAGATCCTTTCCTGAAATCAAAGATACAAGTGATGAGAGGGAATTTACAAAAATGATAAAAGCAATCAAGGTTAGACACAACACTGTGGTCCCGACGATGGCTTTAGCCGTTCAACAGTTGAAGAAATAAATGGATCCAAGCATGTATGAGGATCTGGTTGAGATTCATCAGTTTCTGGATCGGTTTTACATGTCAAGAACTGGGATTAGAATGCTTATTGGTTGGTTTTAGCTTCTTATTACGTTCTGAATATAACTGCTTGCTTTCCTTTTCAGCATCGTGTAGTTCTGTGGACTTCTACATATAAACTCTCTGTATATGCTCTTGGATTTTGGATGGTACTCAGGGCAGCATGTTGAGTTGCACAATCCAAATCGTCCCCTTCAATGTGCGGCTTGTATTAATACAAAAATGTCTCCGGTTGAAGTTGCACAAAATGCTAGTGAGGATGGATGTCGTGCTATTTGCCCAAGGGAGATTGGAAGTGCACCTTACTTTACAATGAAGTGCACCTTATTTTACTATCTACGGGGATCCTAACTTTACATTCCTGTAAGTTGATTAATTGCTGTGTGTTTTTCCTTGTACAGTTGGCTCTTCTTATTTTGCCTTCCTTACCATCTACAGTTTTCGTATGGACTTAATGCGTTTTGGTTTTGGTTTTGGTTCTTAGTTTAGTGCATTGAATTGCATCTGTTGCAGTAGTCATCAAAAGCAACTAGAAATTTGCTCATGCATCTATATGTAATGCCTTAGCTTGTGTATCAGCTATGTTCCAGCATACTTGCACCTGATGGTATTCGAGTTGGTTAAGAATTCCTTGAGAGCTGTCCAAGAGCGTTACATGGATTCCGATAAAGTGGCTCCTCCTATCAGAATAGTAGTTGCTGATGGAATCGAGGACGTCGCCATAAAGGTATTCTGCTCTAAACATCATCTCATCGCACTGGGTTTCCACATATATCCTCGTCCACAATAACGTGATACTATACAAGGCGTGCCCTGGTGTATGTTTCTGATCACTAAATTCTTAACAAGTTGGCGTTATTGCTGTAATATGTTTCGGATGAGGTAGGTGGGATTCCGAGGAGCGGCCTTCCCAAAATCTTCACATACCTTTATAGCACTGCAAAAAATCCTCTGAATGAGCATTCTGATCTTGGAACGGCTGATACAGTAACAATGGCTGGTTACGGAATTGGTCTTCCAATTAGCCAGTTATATGCAAGGTATTTTGGGGGTGATCTGCAGATAATCTCTATGGAAGGATACGGTGAGTGGATCCTTGTGTTTATGGTGTTTGTGATTTTTCATGTTTCATCCAGTTTGTACATGATGTCCTGACCGGATTCGGTTGCTGTTTCCACTGTGTTACACAGGCACTGATGCATATCTTCACCTGTCTTGACTGGGAGATTAACAAGAACCCCTGCCATGAATGTTGATCGGATCTTCAATGAATTGAAATTGAAATTGTCAGCGTTTAGTTTACTTTATAGGAATGTTGGATAGATAATATTTAGTTTTAAGGGAATCTGTTGATGAAATAGCATTTGACTTTGGCCTTACATTAACTCAGCCTGGATGATGCTCTTTTTTCATTACAAAGTAAGATAAAAAAGAGTTAAACCATCATGATGATGGTTTGTTCAACCATGGTAAGCCTCGAAGAAAATCACTTATAATACTTTTCTCTATTTCCAAATATTAGAATTTCTTCACACTCAAAGCTCAAAGTATAGATTTTCATTGGAATTCCTTACTAGTTATCAGTCAACAATTAAATTTCTGATTGATACCGGGATTGTCATGAACATGCATTGTACTCATTTAAATTCTTACATGTGCATTATTATACATTTTTTATTGTTCAATTTGTAATGTAATTGTATTTGATTTGTATAGAGGCACAGTTGGAACGTCAACACACCGACGTTGCCGAGACTTCCAGGCATTAGCTTCGGAAGCTATTGGTGAGTGACCTAGACGG
>JAOTAY010000008.1:582428-602692 GCA_025629805.1 Erythroxylum baracoense | reverse complement strand
GGCTCACAGGTCGGTCAGCTGGGACTTTTGGGATGACCTAGATAGATTTGATGTATTCTTCCTCTTTCATATAGCATGTTGTACTAGGTTTTGTATGTATGTACAGACAGTACAGTATATAATGATGTACAAACTTTTGATTGTGATCAATGAAATGAGGAAGAGTTTGATTTTTTAAAAAAATATTGTGGTTTACAATTAATGCTTTATTATTCAAATTGTTGTGATGCCATGTGGAGTGACTGTAGTGATCGCACGTAGCGCTCCCTTATCATAGGATATGTACCGAAATGACCTGCGGGCGTCCCGGTACGTACCCTACAGTAAGGGGGTGTTACAGTTTGTGATAGAGGTGGTGGATTCCATGGAGCTGGTTGACCTGAGTCAGAAAAGGCCTGATACCATGTAAAGTTTACAATCGCGTTTGTTTGTAAAACTTGACAGAAAATGTTATTCGTTGTAGTCTACATTTATATACAAATAATAAGTAAAAGCTAGCCATTGGATACAATTTGTTATGATCTAAGGGTTGGTAATTATAACAGAATGTGTTGTTCTGTTATAGCTAGAAACTATTTATATGAGTCAACAAGGAAGCTTCAAACAAGTCAGCAAGGAAGCTTCAAGAGTGTCCTTGATGGGCTGAACTGTATATGAGTTTTATTGTAACATTATTTTGATGGGCTTTAATAACTTTTCTAGTTGTTAAAGACCTATCAAATCTTCTTCTCTAACAAATAGGCCATATCACTAGAGTTAGTTATTTTACATAAAGGGCCACATGTTATCCATTTACTGCATGAAGTTAAAAAGTATAAGAGATGGGATTGTATCTCATCCTCTTGCATGGAGTGTTTCTCTGGATCTACAATCTAGCCATCGAGAAACCGTTCAAGCAGCACAATGTCAAGGGACATTGAACAAGTGGTTCTTGTTAAAAAATTGATGGGCCCTATACAAGGAGGAGTGCATGAGAGAGAGAGAGAGAGACAGAGCATTGATAAGCTTGGAATAGGAGGCCCATTTTCCAAAATGCCCTAAGGCATTTTGGTTTAGCTCCTTGTTGGCTTATAAGTCCTTCTCTTCTTCTTCTTCTTTCCAATGTGGGACATTCCCACTCCAATATTCCAACACTCTCCCTCAAGTCCAATTGGCTTGCCCAGTTGTGACTTGCCTTCATTTTTTTCTTTCCTTTTTTCTTCAATTTTTCCATTTCTTTTTTTTTTCTTCTTGGGCATTTTTTGACTTGCCTGGGCTTGTGTTCACTTGGAGTCTCAGAGGCCACATCTGGGCTTGTACTCTTGTTGAACCTTAGAGGTCACAGGTCCATCTTTTTTCTTGCCTTTCCTGGGTCTTCTTCAGTGAGCCTTCTTTCATTTTTTTGGGCTTCAGGTCTTGGGCCACAGGTCCATTGTTTTCTTTATTTTTTTTGGCTTCAGGTCTTAGGTTGCAGGTTCATTTGTCTTATGCCTGGGTCTTCCTCACTGAGCCTTCTTTCATTGGGCTTCAATCTTGGGAAGCAGGTCCAACCCGCCAAGATTTTGTGGATCTTCATGGGCCGAAACAAAGCCGATGAGCTCTGATACCATGTTGAAAATTTGAAGGGCCCAATACAAGGGAGAGTGCATAAGAGAGAGAGAGAGAGAGAGAGCATGGTTGGGCTTGATGTTAGGAGGCCCACTACCCAAATGCCCTAAGGCATTTTGGTTTTGGCTCCTTTAGGCTTATAAATTCCACTCTGCTTCTTTTCATTTCGAGGATTTCTTCCCATTCCAACAGTTCTTTTCTTTAATTGGCATTCTCCAAGTCGCAAGTTGTAGTGAACAAAGACAATGTCATCTAATCTTTTCTACGTTAAGCGATGATGTCTCTGGCTATGGATCTGATCATATATGCTCTAGGAATGTTCACATAAAAAGGAAGAGCTAGTCTGACTTAGTATGCGAACAACTACACGTTGCACCTCTAAGTAGCTTATTCCATGTTGTTGCCACCAAGCAGCCAGTAGGGGTAGAAGTACATATCAAACCTCGAAGTATTTGTTGGAATATAAGTAGGAGTTTGTCCCACATTAAAAGAATACAAAGCCTTGAGCATGCATATAAGCCTAATGAGTTACTCCTTTTATCACCAATTAGTTTTAGGATGGAACCTCATTTAAACTTGTATGTGCTTAGTTTATTTAGGCCCAATCATATAAAATTTAACATGGTATCAGAGCTTCTGTGACCAATTGGTCATGAGTTCAAATCCTACCACCCACCTATTATTCAGCACAAGGTAGAGTGAGCCTGTGCAAGTTTCAAGCCCAAAGGGCTTTCACTTGAGGGGGTGTATTAGTGAATATATAAAACCAATTAAGTTGGTCTCACACAACAGTTTAAGCTATTGTGGTGAAATGGTCGCTTAATATGGTATCAGAGCAGGTTGCTCTTGGATTACTCGTCACCACCTCGATACGATAAACTGTGTCACGTGTTGGGCCCTAAATTAGCCCACACATGAGGGGAGCGTGTTGGAATATAAGTAGGAGTTTATCCCACATTGAAAGAATACAAAGCCTTGAGCATGCATATAAGCCTAGTGAATTACTCTTCTTATCACCAATTAATTTTAGGATGGAACCTCATTTAAACTTGTATGTGTTCATATAAAATTTACCAGTATTAAGCCACAAAAGCCCATTAAATTCTGCGTTTGGAATCAATGGAGAAACAGAAAACGAGGGACGGTCGGAGGGGTTTGTAAACAAAACGCAGCCAGTGGATGATCTTGCTTACATGTTTAAATTAGTTGCACAGGTGCTACACTTAACAAGAAAATAATAAAGCGTGACATAAAAGACCCACAAAAATATTTAAAAATATTTTTTAAAATGTCAGATTAGCATTAATCTAACACTTAGTAGAGGCCATTAAATTTTTAGTTAGATGAAAATAAAATTAAACGTTTTTTAAATGTTAAGGTTGTAATTGTTCACTCTCAAATGTTAAAATTAAGATTGTAACTGCTAAATGTTTGAAAGTGTCACAAGAAGTTTAATATTACATGAGCTATTCATCCCAAAAAAAAAATTACATGAGCCAAACTCTCATGTTCTTGGCCTCCTTATTGAGATGATCAATAAAAAAGTTCAGGAAGTGTGCATATGTACAGGGATCCCCATGAAAAGATGTTCAGTAATAGTAAAGCTCGACTTGGAAACTGAAATTTTCATTAGGAACGTATCTCAAACCGAAATAAGAAAGATACTGCACAATAGGTGTGGTCACAATTTTTGATCCTTGACCAAGACAGAGAATTGACGTGAAACCCACTAATCAACAAGTTCAATAAAGAATTAATTGGAATTTGGGGCATCGGAGGTATTATACAGGTATAGAGACAAGATTTGTGCTCAAACAACAATATGTTTTGAGCACCAAGGCGATGTTCCAATGATTCTATGTCCTATTTACAAAAGAAAGGACATTGAATACATAAAAGTACCTTTTCCGATTATGAACAAAAAGGGATGGTAAACAACATAGCTCACTCTTCACGTGAAAAGATTTGGAAAATGGAGATTCCGTTCAATGTCAGCAACCAGATCCTATAGTTACATACTGATTGAGCATTGATATCCAAGATCTTCTGCGCTCATTAGTAGATGTGGATCGCCCGTATCTTGATCTTGAATGTCTGACCAAATGTTCGCGTAGATTACGATCAATGTTGCATGGAACTAATGAAGGATTCGTGTCTGGAGCTCCGATGCAGCGGCTAGCATTGAAGTTCATAGATGGGAACTTCTGGCAGCTTAAAGAGCGGAATGATGATGAAAGTGGGGACATTCTGGTGCAGCGGATATCTGGCTTGCAGAGTGGAGTGGTGACTGATGCAAATTCTGGTTCATCAACTGAACATGCACAAAATGAGAGTGACAAACTTGTTCGGCTAATTGCTTTTATTTCTGGCCTGGTTTCTGGTAGTTTAATGAACGAAACTATGCCATGGCGGCAGAGCGGACAAGCAACTGAGCCAGGGAGACCTTGAGCAACAACTGAGTTGCATATTGCAGAGCACAGATATAATGCACACCACGTACAGAATTCATGACCACAGCCTGCAACATTGAAGATATATACCATAATGCTGCTAGTAGGACTTCAGATGAAAGCAAAAAAGGAGCATCTGAACATGCAAATATATTAGTAGTAAGCATCAAGGTTAAAGACCACTAACTCACCAAATACAGAGTAAAGTTCAGAACATTCAGTTATTCACAAAATTGTTAAGAATTGCAGAAGTGAAAATATGGGTGAGCAGTTCATTTAACTTATCCAAATGAAAGTCCACCAGAAGCAGCAGCTTCAGCCTCTACAGCAACAGGATCACCAGTTCAAGTTATTATAAGTTAGAAAAATGGAAGTTGATAGAGACTCTACTTTTGCTTTCGGTTAAAGTATCCTGCCAGCAGATCTAATTTATTCCTTCATCAAGTCTAAAAGCTTTATGGAATACCCGGAGGTGTTTGATAATCCTGGGACTATGTAGATCATTTGAACAGACAATAATTCAAGCAGTAACTATCAAGACACAGATATCTCATTTAATAGGTGCTCTGAACCTTGAACCCATCAACTCTTTTGTTGCGAGGCCAAGACAGTCACTATGTGCTTTGTACATCAGACTATAGGAATAACAAAGATGCCTAATTATATCCTCAAGCAACTATATCTTACCCAAGCAGATTGAACACATAAGTTGTGACAAGTAACAAAGATGTAAAGAATATAAAGGAAAATTGGAACTTATTCGCTCATGAAAGTGATTTACCTTGCGCAGCAACCGTGCACTTCCTTTCTAGACAAACAACACATGGATCCTCACATACAGGCTGCAAATCATTGTTCCTCCACCCACATTCTCTACACACTCAGAAATGAAGATTGAAATGAGATTAATGATAATTATGGTGGAAAAGCGAATGGAACACACAAAACAAATAGATTATATGAGTTAAAGGAAATTGCACATGCATACACTATAAACACAAACAAGGCATTTTCAAAGCAAGTTACAGACATAAGCACCCAAAGAAAGAAAAAAGAAAGATCATGTCCAAAGATATTATTGTTAAATTCTTCCACTATAGACAAATCATAATAACCATCATAAAAAGAATAATATTACACTGTCATCCACTGCATTTAACTATACTTAAAAGGCTCATGACGATCCATAGATATAATAACTTAAGTACCAATTGGAATATCTAAACTGTATTTACCTTGCAACATTGACAATGCTCTTAAGGGGAAGAGACAGAAAAGGTGAAGGATACAGTTCAACAGGAAATTCAGTTTGTGTGCTAAGAATTTCCTCCAGTTCGCTTCTATTCCATGAGCGAGCAACCATCAAGGGAGTACATCTTGTGTCGAAGAAAAAGGATGTAAAAGGGATATGAGTCAACAACTTTCAATCAATATGGGAGACTAAAGCAGAAGAATTTTTAATTAAAGACAGATATGTTAACCTCGACAACCTTTCTACAATGCCTTTTTATGGTTCACTAAGTCCACTCTGTCAAGAGATCAAGGCAGAATGGAATTCTGCATAGAACCAAGTTCTAGCACTTGAAAACCATCATTTCTGTTTGATTTTTCATTTTGATATGACCAATCTTTTGCATGAGATAAACAATGTAGGCATAAATGAAACACAACTACTTTACTGAATCACCATACCAAGAAAATTTACTAGTACAATGCAGTCAAAAGTTCAAGTAGGCGTATATAACAGATATCCAAAAGTAAAAGCTTATCTGGAAACATACCCGTTTGCATTTTGAGCACTCAGACTGGCACCCCTCGCTATCAAAATCTGAACCACAAACAAAACAAGGACAGGGAAACTTCAGCATCTATACAAGGTGACGAGACTTTGATCTTGTTAACTAGTGGAAAACATACTTGACAACATTGTGCATTTCCACCACATGCAGCATAGTGAAGAGGAGTGCTTCCAGCACCTGCAAAGTCACAACAGCGTTCCACTTAATCAAATATGCAATTGAATGCTAAGAGACATACTAGAAAAATGGGAGGTTTTAGGTAGAGCATTCCTTTACTATGTTAACAATATTAAGAGAAGCATGTTTTAGTTAGTAATGCACAATTTCATCAGTTAATTAGCATAATATAATATTATGCAAACACAAACTGAAAACCCATTTAACAGAAAACAGGAAACTAGAATTGCTTTAAGAACACCAAAACATTCTCTCAAATGCTTCAAACAGATGTACACTATCCTGAAGTCGTTATTACTATCATCCTTATCTGTATTTCAATATGAATTAATTAATGCCTTCAAGATTCATATGATTGCTGAACTTTGACTTCAAAATTTCTTTTCACAAATAATGTTGTAGATATCCGTTGTGTTGACTGTATCAAGTGTTTATTCTTGCACCCAAGCCATGTCGTCAATAAATAACAAAAGATATGATATAGGTATGTAAATGAACAATTCTGTAGGTGGTTTTGAAACCAACTATAAAATGGACAATAATCAACCATGATACATTTTGGCAATTACCAATTAGATCAATTGTGGTTCCATCTTCCATAGTGACCTTTAAAACAGAAGCTCCCAAGTCCAATAGCAATTGTAGTGCCTCGAGATGCCCATTTAGTGATGCCATATGCAGAGCAGTGATGCCTCCATCAGCAGGTCTATTAATTACCTCATGGAGAGCTCTGGTTTAAAAAAGAACAATTGCATGGAAAAGGAAGTCAGAAAATTGTGATTATCATATGATGATGATATGAGTACAAAATGACGAGATTTGATAGTACTCGTCATCAAACTCCGAGATTGATTCATCATTCTCTGATTTCTTCATCAATTTGTTCCAGAAATTAGGAATACTAGGTATGTAATCTGCGAGAAGGAGGCGTATGCATCGGGCATGACCATTCAAAGCAGCAAAGTGAAGTGCAGTACCCCCATTAAGATAATCTGCTCGGTGAATCTGGAGTCCCGTATTCCAATCATTTGTCACAATCACAGACCATACACCTCTAAAGCAACTCCAAGAACAGAATAGGAAATTGTTGACTTGAATATAAATCACTTACATTGGCATTAAAAAGCATCAGCGTGAGAACAACTTCCCAGTGACCATATTGACAAGCTTGCATCAATGCAGTCTGTGAAACGAAAAGAAATTTTTGAAATTGAACTATTTCTGATAAAATTTCTAAAAATGAGTTTGAATATTAGACCAGCAAGTAATTGAATGCAAAACACATTGACAATGTAACCAAACCTTCAAAAGAAAACGTTCAAAGTTAACTTGAAAAGAACGAAACATAAAGAGTAAAAGAAATAGAACAGAGAACAGAGAACAGAACCCAGAACTTGGATGAGCCAAGAACTTCCATGTTACCTGACCACGATAATTCCTCAGATTCATATCAACTCCAGACTCAAGCAGGAGAGAAACAATCTAAAAACATGTAAAAGCACAAACGCCACAGTTAAGTAGGTGGAAGAACTTATAATCACAGAATGCAACCGATCTAACAAAAAAAATTTGCCAAACACGACCGGAAACATGATACCTCATGGTGACCGTGAGCTGCAGAGTAATGGAGAGGAGAGTTTCGAACACCAAAAGTTGAATACCTCGCGAGCCTTGGATTGTATTCCAATAAGGCCTTGGCTTCCTGAAAATCCCCATCTCGTGCCGCCGAAACTAACCGCTCGCCAGAAGCTGAACAACCGAAAGAATTGCCCATGATGCTAAGGAATTTCATGATTTCACCAAGCAAAAGCAGGCCTACTTTCGCTAGCTCCACATGAAATCCCTTATTCCCTTTTATTTGATCAAGTGGAACAGTGGTAAGTGCCCTTTATCCTCAACCTTTGAAGCTGGTAGAAAGAAATTGAAGGGGCAATGTCGAACCTTGAATATGGACACGGACAAAATAACGTATCTTCCCAAACAATGATAAAAAACAACAAAAACCCAGATTAAAAATCAAAACTTGGCTTCTAGTGCTGGGATTCTCAGACCCTTTTAAGAGCTATGACTTCCGAGTTACATTAACACAAAGGGGTCGAGAGAAAAGGAGGTAGTTATATGGAAGAAACTGATGCTGACAAAAGAACAAGAGGCAGACTCTCCCTAACTGCTCTGTAGGGAGATGGGAATATTAAATTTACAATCTACAAGTGATCCTGTAACAATTTGTTAAAAGTCTCTTGTGAACTCCGAAAACTCAACCAAACATTACCAGACAAAAATTAATTTCAAATCACATCAACTGCCGATTTACCTTCTCCTTCTATAAAGCTCTCTCCTCCATTAATGCCATTCACTACACTCCAAATTTTCCAGCAAAAGTAAAATTATCCATCTCCAAATTCACCTTAAACTCCTCACAAAGAAAAAACTCTAATACCCAGTTCCAAGTATTGGTAAAAGAATCAAATTTTCCTTTTCCCATCTCCCATTTCCTTCAGAGAATTAAACAAACCAACTCCTAAATTCCTAAAGGAAAACAAAAAAGAAGAGTTACAATATCCTCCAACTCTCAACCAAAAATAAAAAGAGCTATCTTTAACACCCAATTTCTAAAAGTTCCAACTTTCACGTGCTCATTTTAGAATCCAAGCCTACAGAGATCAAATTATCTCCCTCCAATATAATTCAGGAGATGGTAATCAAGTTTCAACAAAAGGGTGTCAAATAAACCAAAAATAGATTTAAAAAGGAAAAAAATGGCTTGCCCAGAAGAGGAAATGCGATGTATTTACATAACAGATTCTAAACTTGAAACTTTTGCCCACAAGTTGAAAGCCACGAGAGATAAGAACAAACAATAATTTATAATGATGGAAATTTCATCAACAGAAATTGGCGTGGTGGGGGACAGCGATACTTTATTACATCCACCTCAACCAACGAAGCAAATACATGAAAAGGTGACACTTCCCATTATTGAATAGTTTTGTCTAGTCAACTTCGGCTTCTCTCTCTCCTCGTCTAAACGTGCACCGAAGAACAAAAGGCCTCCCATTTCGCGGTTTTCATGTTGTCTTGTAATAAGTAAACACTGATTCACCCCAACGTTTGGGTGCCCAAACAGAAACATATATGTGTGTGTATATATATATATAAGCAAATGCTTGGGTAAAGTAATTTCATGAAAGGAAACTGAAATATATGGATAAAACCCATTATAAAACATTTTCTAGATATTTTTATTTGTATATTAAATATGATAACAAATGAAAATTATGAGTGTTTGACTAATAAATTTAGTTACTCCATCGAGCATGTTTTGAATAAATAATTAAAAAATATTAATAATATTAGTGTTTAAAAAAACTAAATGAGAAGTTGAATTAGTAAGATAAGAGATTTAAAAAATTCAATTAATATTATATAACGAGAAAAAAATTTAAATTTTAATTAAAAAAGAAAACTGTTAAATGAACATTAATTATTTTATTTTAGTTTATAAAAATTAATTAACTTACAAAAATTAGTCAAATAGTTAATAATTTAATCAATTTTTAATAATAAGAATTATTAAAATAAATTAAACCAAAAAATTAACGACCGAATTAAAAAATTAAACAGTTCAAAATTTTCATTATTAAACCTCTCAAATTCATTTAGTTTTTAATCATTCACAAACATTATTAATCTTATTTTACAATAATTCTATCACTTAATAATTTAATTACGAGATAAATCGAGTAAATATTAAATTAACCAAGGATAAATAAGAGAACTTGTCAATACAGTCCATACAACTCAAAATCTTTTTTTATATAATATCTCATATTTATTGATCTTATATAAGATTTTCTTTTTAAAAAAAGATCTTGCATGAGATTGCAAATCGCAAGCTTATTTAATATATCGAAAAGATCACGAATTTATTCGTTTGGAAAAATTGTCAAAGTATTTGGTACTTACTTTTCTCCTCCATTTTTAATAACAAAATGGACCAAAATAATTTATTCATTAGGTAACAAAAGGAACGGATCTTCTGTTCCAGTTAATTATTTCTTACTTTATTTTATTAAATTTTATTAACACATTTATGTGAAATCCACACAAATAGGTGGATAAAATTAAATAATAAAGGATTGAAGCATCCTAATAAAAGCAGGGTATTATATCTACATGTTATCCAAGATTTTTGGCTATATTTAAAAAAAAAAAAAGTTACAATCACAAAACAGAAATTATGCCTGATGAAATAATTATACGTAATAATTATTCAAATTATGTTTAAATTTATTAGTCCTTTTAATTATGTGAAAACTGATATGAATATCGTTTTATTGGTGAAAATAAAACAAAATTTTGATTATTCTATTTAATAATTGGTCACATTCTAAGAAGGACAGGAAGAGAAGGATTATATTTTTTAGATGAAGTGCTAACTTATTTAACTTATTATATAACAGCATTTCGATGCCCATATTAGCTAAAGTACAATATTATAATAAAACTTAAAAAATCACTTTCCCATAAAATATATATGGAAAAGGCAAAATAAAACCCTACCATGCCCACATGTTAAAGTTATGCTTATCGGTGGAATATCTTTTCGTGGGATCCATGTGAGCAAAGCACATAGAACCTTGATGCTTCGTTACTCTCTGTTACAGAATAAAGAGAAGATTAGAGAAAGAGAGAACCTTTATCGTCTTTATACAATTGTTGATTTATATAAAATATGCTTAGAATATTTTAATCAATCAAGTTGTAACCCTTTAATCCAGGTTTAATCAATGATTGAAAAATTAAATCAGTTCAATCGGTTTATTTGTAAAAATCTTAAAATTGTTAATTTTTTAATTCAATTTATAAATTTTCAAATCGATTTATTTTAACAACTCTTGTTACTAAAAATTGACGATTAATTAATTTTTATAAACTAAAATGAATAAATTAATTTTATTTAACAAGTTCATTTTTTAATTAAATTTTAACTTTTTCGATACGTAATGATAGTCTTTTTTAATTATATTTTAAATTCTTCAATTTTATTTAATCTTTAACTAACTTTATAATAAATTAATACCGATTGACCCTTTAAATTTTAAACTTCTTATCTTCCTAATTTAACTTTTTGTATAAAAAAGTGAAAACTCGATTACACTAACACTAGATTGAACTTACAGAGGATGGGAATTATGTTAGAAATAAAGAAATGTTAAGCTTATGAAATATGAACCATTTTATATTAAAATAAAGGACCATCTCCTATAGTTCTTACAAATTGTACACATTGAATATTTATTTTGAACAATTTTTTATATGAACCGGGTCGATTAACATAAAAGCCCAATCTATTATCTACCTTACCCACTTTGTTGCCGGCCCACCTAATAACTTCTTGACGGGTGTCAAAATTATAAAATGAGAAAATAACCCTGCAAGTAAAGTAATTTATAATTACATTGCAAATCACACTATTTATCTTATACAAGTCATTTACCAATTAAATAAATTCTATTGTAAAATCTATTTATAAGAGCTGGAATTTTCTGCTCAGTTTTATTTTGTCTAATCCAATACAATGCTCGAAGCAAAGGTCATTTTGGCGATCGGATAAGATTGGATAGTTTTATGTTGCGTTTGGAGATGTAGTGATGTGAAGATAAATATTTATTTACTGCAGTTTTCAAACGTAATCATACGTTTGGATCTGCAGGTGAATAATCAGAGATTAAAGGAAAGTGTGGTGTTACCGTAGAAATCAGTAAATAGAAAGAAGGTTGTGGTAGGAAAGTGCTTCTGCGATAAAAATTCTACTTTCCATTAATAACCTTCTTTTTACTTACCGGTTTCTGCGGTAAGAAGAAAGAAGATAATTATTATGTTTCATTATACCTTCAACTAATAGAAAATAAATCTAACGTATCTTTTTATAAAATATTTTATTTACTAAATTTATTTTATTTATATTTTTATTTTAATTGAATATTTGATTATTTATAATTATTTATATAATAATTAATAGTTTATTAAACCAGTAAATTTTTTACTCATTTTATCTCTTTTCAGCAACTGCAACCACACTTGACAAATACCTATTTTCACGTTTCAGCAGTTACCAATACAACAATCTCAAACACATAAGTATATTTTAGCAGGTTGATTTAAGTAGATTATCAGCCGCCACCGCTCTCCCACTCTAAGCTAAACTCATGTCAGCCAAAACGACTTAGTTTTAGAAATTAGACATTAGGCCAACGATCGGAACTACTGACGGCGAAGTACGTAAGCTACAATCAAAGCACCATGACACAAGCACCATACGGCGAGCACTGGCGCAACCTTTGTCGCATTGCCACCAGTGAGGTGTTCTCAAACTACCGCCTGAACATGCTTGTAAGCATCAGAAAAGACGGAGGCAGGCGGCTGATAGCCAACATATCACGTTCATCTCAGTCTCTTCAGTAAGATTTCTCCAAAGTGGTGATGAAATCAATGTTTGAGGAGCTTACCTTCAATATCATGATGCAAATCGTAACAGGTAGAAGGTACTTTGGTAAAGACGTGACAAATGAAGAAGAAGCAAAACAGTGGGTCAGGTTGATGGAGTTATTTGTACGGGACATCGAATCCTGCAAATTTCTTTCCCCTTTGGAATTTGATTGACGGATGTCGTTTTAAGAGGAGGGTGATCAACTTGCCAAGAAAACCGATGCTTTCTTGCAAGGCTTGGTTGACGAAACCAGAAGCAAGATGAGTTCAGACAACCTCAACTCTCTAGCTTATAATCTCCTTTGTCTTCAGCAATCGCAACCTCAGTACTACAATGATGTTGTCATCAAAGGGTTTATATCAGTCAGTCTTAAAGTTTATGTCTTTGTTATGATTACATCAATCTAAAAGTTCGAGTGTTGTAACGTTACTCATTATTATTGTTATTAATTTGTAAAGTGCTAAAAGATAATTCACTTCTTGTTCATTGGCTATTTTATAAGTTATCTTGTTAGCTGAATCTGATACAACTTCTGTGACCTTAGAATGGGCAATGGCTAACCAGCTGAACAATCCTGACAAATTGAAGAAGGCTAGAGATGAACTTGACAAAGAAGTTGGACAGGACCGCTTAGTGGATATCTTCAAAACATCATCACCGAGTCGCTCCGGATGTATCTAACATCTCCCTTTCTTGATCCACAAATGGCGTCGAAGGACTACATCGGAGGTTATGAGGTGCCTGAAGGCACAATATTACTAGCTAATACATTTACTCTACATAAAGACCCAACACTTTGGGAAGATCCCGACACTTTCATACCTGAAAGATTCGAAACTGAGGGAGGATCATTAGCTCACAAATTCATAGCTTTGGGAATGGGGAAGAATTGAAGGTGGATGGTTACTCTACTGAAGCTAGATGGTTACTTGCTCACTCACTACTTCACTTGAACTTCAGCTTCAGGATCAGGTGGTCGAAGACTTCCTTCAATACTTCTCCACTTCTGCTCCTGCTCTAGGAAGTGAAATGCTTCAGATGTTCAACAATCTGTTTTGTTATATTTGTAATCTATAGAAAATGTTATCTCTCAAGGCAATGCAAGTTGCTCTCAGGTGTTTGTAAAGATTCGGATGGATTGTAGCTATTTGCTAACACTTCAGAAATGGAATTTTCAATTTCAAATATTGTTTCTTCCACTCCAAGTTTTCGGCACAACACTCGCAACACTCTCATCACAACTCTCATAACACTCAAGAAGAATAGTAGAGAAATTGAAAGCAAGTAAAAATCACGAATGAAAGATGAAGGTTTTTTCATATATTTTTGCAACTGTTACATTCATTGTGAAAGTGTTCTGGAGCTTTTCAAGTTAGCTCTCACACACATTTCTTGCCCTGTTACATTAATGGCTCAAAATGAAAGATAGAAAACAACTAATGAGTAAGATTTTGACAAGTGTCTTACTCTCGTTGGTTCAACAAGTACAAAAGTAAAACTGTTGGTTGATACATTAACAAAAGCTGACACAAGGATTTCCTAATGATTTAAAGCTGCAAAAAGTAAAACAAGGAAGTTTGATGTTGCTGGAATAAAAATGATACTCGGGTTTAACTAGTTCAATTCCCTTTGATGACAAGTGTTACTTTGACTTTGAAATCTTCTACTTCATTGACTCGCAAGGCTTCTCTTCAATTGCTTCAAGTATTTGCTTCAAAATTTGCTTCAGATATTGATAACTCTGCTTTAGGTTTTTCTTCAGCTGATGTAATATCAGCTCTACCCTTCTACACATCTTCTGATTTTTTATTCTTCAATCTTTCATTGCATGTAGCTCCTTTCTTCTCACTTTTCTTGCACTGATTTTCAATCATTCGTATTCAGCTCTTTGGATCTAAACACTTCTGAATTGCTCCCAAAATCATCATCTCTATCTTTCTTTTATACACAGGAGCCTTGTTCTTCATTCTGCCTCTCTTCCTCACCTTCACTGATCTAACTAGATCTTCTACAAGTTTCAGTATAGCAGGCTCCATGAAACAACACAATTCAACAAGAATATCATGTCTAGGAATAAGTTTGGCCAACCATGTTCTGGGTTCAATGATTTAGTGCTATGACTGGAAAAGAGTCACCAACGAGAAGCTTGACATGACCGAGGGTGAGGGAATTACCATGACTATGATTGTTCCGATTGAGGCTATGTGCCAACCCCGACCACTCCTGAGGAAAGTGCTAGCTCAAGTTGAGCAGTGACTGGTTCGTTTGTCTGTGGCTTTCGTTCCAAAACTATCAATCGGATGATATTTCAGAATTAATGCAGTTCAACTAGGCAAAAATGCATTTTAGACTTAGCTTTATCAATAAAATACAACATTTAAATTAAATCTAATTGCAACAAAACAATCAAACAAACCTTAAATAAATGAAAACTTTAACGGGAAGACCCACTTTTATAAAGTTTTAATTATAAAATATTTTTAATAGATTTTAAAAAGTAAACCCTAATTGTCACGTAATAGTAAGATCTATTTTTAATTAAAAATAAAAATAATATTACGTTAATATTGACGTAATATATAATTAACAGAGAGTTAATTCTGTTAAATTTTCCATTTAATTAGGACTTGTTTTGAACGTTTTGAAAATGTTAGTATTCAATTTGAACATTTTAAAACATTAAGAACTTTTTAATATTTTGTTATAAATGTTAGACTTCAAAATGCAATTTTAACTTTAAATTATATATATTTCTTACAATAAATAATCAAATGGTGGTTCAAGCTACAGTACTGCTTTGTTATTGTATCAAAACTATAAATGAGAAAATAACCCTGCAAATAAAATAATTTATAATCACATTGCAAATCACGCCATCTATTTTACACGAGTCATTTACAAGTTCTAATGAGGAATCTATTTTAAATAAACTATTATCTATAGAATAATGTAATTAACATAATAGCAGTGAATTTGATTCACTTGTAACTTTTATTTGAAACATAAGTTGGTTTGTATATATTATGATAGTCTAAACTCCTATCCAAGCGTCTTGATAAATTCAAGATTTTGAATTTAAACAATACATTTAGTCATTAAAACTTAACTAATTAATCACTTTTATTTTACTCTTTTGAATTATTATTTTTTACGAATGTCTCTGTGTTAAATTAAGGAATTTGCAAAGTAAAATTTTTGAAAATATCATAAATTTAGGATATAAATTATATTTAATATAAACTATTTAATAAATCATCATCCATTATATTGATTTAAGTATTTAATTTATAAATTAAAAATTTTGAAAACTTCCTTTAGTTCGAGATTTTAAAGAACTCTTACGATGTCTTGGTCCAATCAACTCTAAAAAAGTTTATACTGATCGAGTTTTACATCACATATTTTTGGTCAGTAAGAGCTAGCCTTTGACGATCCTGCTGTATGGGACCAAGGAGTAGTTAATAATAGGAGACGAGTGTTGGATTAGTTGAGCTGAGAAAGGAGAATAAGAACTTCTCCTTTTACAAATCTCAATGACTCAACTGGCGCCGAACACATGCATTTTTACTTAGTTTGACTATTTTTTTGCAAGGTGTGAATCTTATGTTTGTATGAGAAATTTTATGTCATTTCGCTTCAGGTCCTTTTCAGAGGTAGAAATATCACAACGTGATGTGAGGGTTGACAAGTATCAACCTGAAAGTTATGATCTTTATTTGCTCGCCTCTCGACTAATCAAAGAGTATAAACTAGTTCTAGTTTGGGAGATTTTGTCATAGAAGAAGGTATATCCGCGTGACAAAAAGAAAGTTGGGATCTTTATCTTTAATTTAGCAGAAATATGGAGTAACACGAGGTAGGATTTTAGGTCATCGAATCCTCAAATTTATGGAAGCGTGGAAAGTTCATTAGATACATGAAGGTTTAGACTTTTTCTTCCATGCGGGTGTTTGGTTCTCATTGACTTTCACTTTAGACAACATAGAAAAGCCTAGTAACGAAATTCATGATTGTCGGAAAGCAAAAGGTGTCACTTCTCGGGCATATTTGGTCCAGCCACGAACAACTTCTCCAACTCGGGAATGTTAATTCCATAAACAAACAGGAAAAGTATCCTATGCTCTATGTCACCCTTTCTCGATTATCTTCTTTTCTTGTATTGTCCTAAACCAGGAGAAAAGGGAAACTGGTACTACATATCACGGGAGTTTGGAATAGAAGCCCAAAGAAGAATATGATCAGGACATCAGGACAAGTACAAGCATAGAGAATACTGTGGAACTAAAGAAAAAGGATTAAAATAAAAGATGAAATGTGGAAAAAGAAGAAGACGCTTTTGAGTTACACGTTTCCAGATGGCGTAGAATGCAGTTGTTTTGTTGCGAGGAAATAAATGGTCATTGAAGTTGATGCATGGGGCTCAATTTCTTAAGTCAAACTTAGGTGTCAAAGTCATCTTTCCAAGACAGTTCTTAGATGAAAGTGGCTGTTTTACTTCACTTTTTTAATTTTTACCATAACTAAGACTCAACTCGTTGTAATAACTAATGAGATCCCGATTCATTTTGTTGTGGATTGTTGGTGGTAGATTTATTGCTCTCTGGCACTGGGCATGCCATTTATTTGCATATTTTCCCTACAATGAATTCCCCTTCTCCATCTTCTCTATCTATCTCCAGTTGACTGGCAGGTTCTTATTATAGTAAGCAGAAATTTTCTCAGGATTCTTGGTTGGAGCTTGAATTGTTTTTCGTATCACATGAGATTCTTGGTTCTCATTTTTCAAGCTTAAAGCTTCAATCTTGGTGAGTTCTTCTCCTTTTTTTTTTTTCACTTAGCAAACAAAACATGGACTTGGTTTTCCTTCAAATCAAAGAGAACACCTTTCTTTCTCCATCTCAGCAACCATACTTACCTTCTCAGTCTCCCCCTCAAGAAAAAACTGATTCTGATCGTTTCAGCTTGGACGATAAGGTTAGTCCTAATGTATTGATTGTAATCATAATCCTTGCTGTTTTTTTCTTCGCTGCTGGTTTGCTTCACCTCTTGATCAGATTTCTTCTAAGACCACCTATTAGGGACCCTGATGATGTGAACAATGTGACTGCTCTTCAGGGGCAGTTGCAGCAACTTTTCCACCTCCATGATGCCGGTGTAGATCAATCATTTATAGATACTCTACCGGTTTTTCAGTACAAAGCTATTATAGGATTGAAGAACCCTTTTGACTGTGCTGTTTGTTTGTGTGAGTTTGAGCCTGAGGACAAGCTTAGATTGTTGCCAAAATGTAGTCATGCCTTTCACATGGAGTGCATAGACACATGGCTACTGTCGCACTCCACTTGCCCTCTTTGTAGAGATAGCTTACTTCCTGGTTTCTCTCCAAACAATGGCTGTTCTCCCATCCTTCTTGTTCTTGAATCTGGCAGTGAGAGCTCAAGAGAGATTGTTAATGATTCACATCTAGCGTGTCATGGAGATGGTGAATTGGGATCGTCGCGAATAGAAAGTACACGCAAATCATGTGAAATCTTCGCAAAAGATGATCCTTTTCCAATAACAGCAGTGAATTCGGGAGAGAAAGTTGTTCCTGTTAAGCTAGGAAAATTTAAGACTCTGGATACCGGAGAAGGGAGTAGCAACAGCAATGTTGACTCAAGAAGGTGCTATTCAATGGGGTCTTTTGAGTATGTGTTGGATGAAAGTTCCTCATTGCAAGTCCCTATAAGGACTCCATTGAAGAAACAGTCAAGCAAGAAGCCTTCTTTGCCACTAACTCCTGGTCACAGACAAGCAATGTCTGAATGTGACTACGAAACAAGGCGAGAATTTCCTGCTTTCGAAGGCATTAGAATTACCGAACCCAAAGACACTGCTAGGATTGTTACTGGCAGTGGAAGCAGCGCCATTGGTACAAGCAAAAGAGAGAGCTTTTCAATATCAAAGATTTGGCTAAGAGGGAAAAAGGAGAAGCAGAATTCAACGGAGGACAATTCCAGGAGGGCATTGTCGTCTAGGTTTTCAGAGAATAAGAACATTGTCGGTGATGATTCAAAGGTAATTTATGGGACAAGGAGGACTATATCTGAAATGGGCATTGGAAGGTGGGACAACAGAATCAGCGAGATGGGTTCTGATGAGGAAAATCAGAGTTGCAACAGCTTGGAGTATCAAGCCAAAACACCATCATTTGCGAGGAGAACTCTGCTTTGGCTGGTTGGAAGACAAAACAAGGTTGTTCAGTCGCCCTTTACACCTGAAGCTTAGGTTCTTTTTGTTTTCTAGATTCTTTTTATTTTTCTGAAAACCATGTCTGTTATTCCATTATGTAAGACAAAATTGTAGTATCTTAAGGCAGATGTGAATACATGTAGTTCAGTAGAGACAACAAGAAGAGAGTCAACAAAAAGCATCTAAAACACTCAAGAGGCTTGAACTTGCACTTTATTATCATCCTTTGATTCGTGTTCTTTTTGTCCTTTCAAGTCCTGCAAATATTGCATTTCACAATTTCTCATCCGACTAATTGAAGGCGTCGATTAACAAGTTCAAAACTTTCTGGATAGTGGGTTTTGCTGGGTTAAGATGTTGATGGAGTTCACTTTCCAATTATATATTTCTGATTTGATCTGATTTTCAGTGGAGACCCTTGAATTTTTAACCTGATAATGCGGTAGGACACGTTAGAACAAATCCCTTCAAGAGAATCAGATCAGGTACGAGGAACAAGTCATCGAACTCGGAGAAGATACGGATAAAATATGGAAAGTGCAACTTGTCCATCCCGGCGACCAAAGGAAGGACATTTTGGTTTTTCCTTATCATCTTTAACGTAGCAGGCGAATGCTTCTGTAAGCACAAACTTTGTGAATCATCAGTGACGCAATTTCCATGTGGGTACTTTTCATAGGGACACTCGACTCCAAGTCTATGGTTAATTTGACTGATATTTCGACAGTCACTTAGATGATGATTAAAGATATGAATTTGATCATGAACAGGATTTTCTATACATAAATAAACAAAGAACCATAAGTTAAGAGATGAGTACTTTGCAGCTTTGTATGAGAAACATTTCACAGAAACAGCGTCTCTTTCGGTAGTTGATGTCCCATATTTAGTAGGTCGTTGATATAATAAATGCATGTGTAAGAATCCAAATTCAATTTTTGAAAAGCCAGCTGCTGCTCGTTATCACAAGGCTGGGTTTGCAGTTAATGAGACAAGTAATAAGAGGGCCTATAACATTTAATGTGATGATGTCTTAAGTGTCAAGGAAGCGGTTGGATTGGAGGACGAGGACCATCGTACAGTTTCATTTCATATTTCATAGTGACACGTAACCGCATGTTAACTCGAGCTTATCCTTCTGCATATCAAGTCCAGTCCAATTTCATTACATACCCAAGAATCACATGTCAAGTCCATTCCATTCATGGGTAGTATTGATCTTTTGCTTCATTACTCTGCTTACGATTACTGTAATCTATATATTGAGACGGAATAAAATAAAACTTTAGAGATAGGACAGAATAAAAGTTAGAGATAATAAGATATTTAATCGTAATGGATAAAATAGATAAAATTATGTATTTTAAGGATAAAAATATGTTTGGTTATAGTTGACAGAACACAAAATAATGTCAATGACCAAAGTATCCATGCAGTATAATATGATTGGAAATATGTAATTCATTGATTATTTTAAAACAAATGATTTGTATTAGTATTTTTTAATTGTATCTATAAATAAGGAAT
>JAOTAY010000008.1:553971-582328 GCA_025629805.1 Erythroxylum baracoense | reverse complement strand
ATAATTTTGGGAAATTGAAAATGAATGATATGGTTTGTATTTTGTAATTTGAAATGGGCCCAAATGGCTAATAAAAGTTTATGTTGATTACATTGTTTTGTATCAAATAGTTATAAAACAAAGTGGAATGTTTTGATTATCGATTTGTTGTACTTTATGTTTGTGTTAAAAAAAATTTATACCGACTTTGACTGCTTAGTGATGTGGCACACCACCCTCGCGGGGCACGGACTCGGATATCACCATTGATATCGGGTTCGGGTCCAGCGGGAGTGGGGTGTTATATAATTCCTAAATATTCTCTTTTCCAACACTCCCCTTAAGATGGCTTGTAGATGTCTCCCCTAAAAAACATGGCCATATTTACAGTACAAAGGCCAACCGATATAGACATACAACTCTTGTCAATAGGAATAAAGTTGGACGATCACATGAATGAAAAGGATTACATGTAAGAAATGTAGAAACACAACCGAGGATAATAAAAGCGTCAGAAAATTCAACTTAATTCTTAATGAACTGGGAAATGATAGGAAACAGAGGCTTATAATTTAAACAGTACGACATCATGATCTCTGTCAGTCTTTTAAACCTTCAATTAGTTGATGCCCTATTACCTATCATAATTAACAAAGTAGTTCCATGCATAGCAGCAATGAGATCATAGTACAATCACCATTACTATCAAAATACAAGTATATACTTCACAGTATCAACTAAAGATACAATTTCATAGCACGATTAAATTCAAGTTGTCTATATCTCCCTCCATCCCTCTTACATGCGCAGAAGAACCTATTCTCAAACATGAATTTGAACTAGGCAGGAGAAGCATAATAAATTAAAAATACTCTTCCTAAAAAATGCAAATCTAACTGAAATACCAATTCAATGCCTCCAAACTAGTGCCCGTAATGTTTGGAACCATGCAACAGTGACAGCAAAACCTTATAAACATTATTCAAAAACACCACCATAAACTACTCCGCAGCCTGGAGGCCTGTATCAATCAATTAATTAACCTAAAAGACGTTAATAACTGAAAATAAAGATCACATATAAATTGATGCCTAACGTCGTCTCAACGACATGTGGCATAATAGAATGGACGAGCTTGCTCTTATTGTACCTTTCCTTGCAGGCCTAGATACCTCTTCGCTAATGATGAATCTAAAGAGCCCACTTACATGAGAGATATTCAACATGGACATAGTGAGAGAACATATTCATGAGCTTTGACACTACATTTCAACTTAATACCTTAACATGTTAAGTTTATAAGTCCTTTCCACTTATATGTAAGGCATTAAGTTTATAGGTCTTTTTTACTTATATGTCCTTCACTAGTTTCGTCTCTTTCCAATATGAAATTTCTACTCACATTTGACATACCAATAATCCCTTCATCAAGTGTGAACTTCTACATTAGGCTTGAGCTTTCCCTTGAGCGAAGGCCTTTTTTTATTTTTTTTAGTAGCTTGAGTATATAACATCACTAAGAGCCTTCTACTCTACTGGTCTAGGCTCACTAGGAGTCTCCTTGCTCTTCTTCATGGGGAAGCAACCACGAGATCCCACTATCATCTCCATACTCGTCCCTTGCCGAACCATCGACTCTGATACTACTTGTTAAATCTGAGGAGCCCATTTACATGAGAGATCCTCAATATGGGCCTAGTGAGAGAACATACTCATAGGCTTTGACACCACATTTTAACTTAAAACCTTAAGGCATTAGATTTATAGGTCTTTTTAACTTATGTATCCTTCACTAATTTCATCTCTTTCTACTATAAAATTCCTACTCACAATTGTCATGCCGAGAGCTAACCCTCCTCTTACTCAAATCAGTGTATCCTTTCTCCTTATCAACACAGAGCACCATCACGGGTTTAATGCGACCCACTTTTATCAAGTTGCTAACGCTGTGAATCCGACGATAAGAGCGCTCTAAGAACAAAATCATACCTTCGATGTTGTTATACTCAAGAAACGACACGTAAGTGCTTATGTCGGCGATGTTCTTGACTTAGATCATCACCGCCATGTCCACTACAGGATATTTCGCTCCGTATATGTGACAAGTGATGTTCAGAGCACGCGTCGCCATGGTTAAACTTATCTAGGACAAAAGGTATTGGGGTTAGGGTGGTTATGTGCAATAATGGAGGTATCTCGTGCTTGCAACAAAATTGGAGATAATAGCGATGACAAAGCACCAGCTAACAAGGTAGCAGAAGAGTGTAAGCAAACAAATGGTGGTGGAATCAGTGGACTCTGTTTCTGTCCCCGTCTCTCTGTTTCTATAGTCCAAGAGCAGTAGGTAGGGTGCATATTGTTTTCGTCGTCAGATACTAAAACGACGACTGTGTCTCTACAAAAGAACGACGACATTCACTCCAGTAATCCGACCGCTTCGAGCACAAGGAACGCGACGCATGGGTTATCGAAAAAATGACATTAGGAGGCCCTAAAGCATTATATTGGCTTTTATGTTGTTTATGGTTACTGTGATTTATATATTGAGATAGAACGAAATAAAAATTTGGAGACAGAATAGAACAAAAATTAGAGATAGTGAAGTGTTTGGTTGTAATGAACAAATCAAATAAAACTGTGTATCTTGAGGACATAAATGTGTTTAGTTGTAGTTGACAGAACATAGAAAATAGTGTCAATGACCAAAGTACCGTTGCATTATAATATGATTAGAAATATGTAATTCATTGATTATTTTAAAACGACTGATTTGTATTAGTATTTTTTTAATTGTATCTATAAATAAGGAATTAAAAAAATGAGGAACCTAAAAATTTAATGAAATGAGCTATTGAATAGCAAAAAATTCGTATAAGTTAACAATAAAATGAATTACGTAAATATTTTTTATAATTGTATCAATATTTTTTAATTGTATTTGTATTTTTTAATTACGATGAAATAAAATGAAGAACTTAAATATTTAATGAAACGAGAAACCTAAAAATTTAATGAAATGAGTTATTGAATAAAAAAAATCCCACAAGCTAAAAATTCTAGTACATAATAATTTAATAAAACATCTAAGTATTTATGGAATTAATTATATAATAAGTTAAAGATACATTCAAGCCTTATATTTTAGTAAAAATGTCTTTTCATGTTATTTATAGTAATAATATAGAGATATTTTTGTCCAACAGTCCGCGTGTTTTGTTTATGTGATAGGCATAAGAAAGTTGTGCCATAATTTTGAAAGAAACAAAAAATTTGTATTTTTATAAACTAGAGACGGAACAAAAATTAGGTAGTATCAACGACTAAACATTGCTAAACACAAAATTTTTATATTTTGTTATTTGTCTCCACCCTAAGAGATATCATCCATATGCTGCTTTAATATAAACAATAATTATATTTACCATGAAAAGATCAAATTAATTTTTTTTTTTTTTGGGTAGCGAAAACTCAGACAGCTCTTTGAATATCTGTATCAAGGACACACATCACATATGGACAAATTGAGACTTCGTCACTAATGTAACGAGTGTTTTTGCACAACCAAGACAGAACATGAACCATGCATGTCATTTGACAGAAGAAGGTCTCCTAGTAATCCCAGTTCTTGGAACTCACACCATTCTCTTAAACCATCAGTTTGTGTGGTCTCTAAATCCAATTTGTCCCTTCTTCCAACTATAATCATATCATATTCAGCAGCCATCGGCTTCACAATCGAAGTGGTCGTCGTTGCATCGTTAGCGGTCTCTTCTCTATATGCAACAGACATGTTATCCTTAACCTTCGATAGGACCATGTTATCGTATGCCAGTTCCAGCCCATTCACGGACACGCTGTTCGCTGCAACCAGACGTACTACGATCAACTTGATTCTAGAGTCCGATGTCATGCGAATTGCGAACGTTAATGCCTCCCTATCATCTTCACCTCCAATGAAGATCATGGCAACCTTGTAAGTTGAAGAAGAGATGAACGAATTTGCTTCGTAAGATACTCGATTTTTGGAGTGCTTGTGGTGACGATCAACGAGAATTCCTACACTGCAAGGTGCCCTCTCAAGAATTCTAAGATTCAATTCCTTTATCTTATCGTCCTCTGATTCAATAGACCCATCTCTAGTAGACCACCTAATGTGAAATGGTAGTATGACCAAAGCAGTAAGCTTGTCGAATGCAACGTAGCATACATCATCGTACATGAAATCTGGTGAAGAGACGGCTGTAATGGCATTAACAGATGCAGCAGATGGATTATTGTACTCGAATCCGTTGAAAAATTTGATGACGTTCTCTGATTTCGGGTACCCGCAAAGGACAATGCTCGTTTTCCTGTGGGGAATGAACAGTGGATTGGATTGTCCGGAGAGTTTGATGAGGTGAAGGACGGTAACGGAAATGGGGCTATCCCTGGTACATGAGACGTTAAGAAGTTTGATGATTGCATGTACATCTCCAGGAACGTGGACGCAAGACACAATTTTCAGCGCAGAATCAGAATTTGTATCCATAATGCTCCTTCTCTGATATCCAACGAATTTCTTTGATGGATCGTATAACATTTTCACTCCAATTGTTGAAATGATCTCCAGGACAGCAACCAGAAAGAGCATGAAGCAAAACAAATCAGGCTTTATCATCTGCAGGTTCATTGGTGAAAATGATTAGAAAAGTAAAGACAATTATTGTTAGGTAGATGGAAGGAGAGAATTAGATCGTTTTCTTACCATTTTATCGCTGAGGAATGAAATGTAAGCCAAATCAACAGCTCCTTTCGTGCACATAATGAGAGCAAAAGCACCAGCATCTCTTTTTGGCATGTTCCAACGATAGATTTGTGGTAAGAAACATACAAAAAATTTGACAAAAAGAATCACAGAAACCATGGACAAATGCCTTAGTATCTTGTTTATGTCTACGTCTCTGTGCTGAAGGTTCACCCTCATGCCACAAGTTGTTAGAAAGAGTTGGAAGAACAATTCTGAAACGAATTCAAACTTCTCCACCAGGGCAGTACCTATTGGTGGTCCTGCTGGAACAGCCAGACCAAAAACAAAAGCCCCGAAAACACTGAATATTCCATAAAGACGAGTTATGTAAGCACAGGCTAGGAACAAGGCAATGATGACGTAAATGTGTGATTCCACGAGAATCATACCACCATCTCGTACCCTTTTGGCCAAAAAGTTCAACACTGGCCTGAGCACCAACGCGGTAAAAGCAATGAATGCCAAATTGACCATTATCGCAACGCCTCTGAGCAAGTTATAATTCCGAAAGTTTGGATCAACAGTTATGTTCGATAAATAAGAAGCAAGGACGAACTGTAGGCTCAAAAGATCACTGATTAGAGCCGTCGATAGTCCTAATCGGCCAAGTTCTGTGTTAAGAAGCTTAAGTTCATTGAGGTGGCGAATTACCACAGGAAATGCAGTCAAAGAATATAATGACGCATAGAAGAAGCAATCTTTGATACAATTTTGGCGAATTAATGATGGAATCGCCAGAGTACCAATTAGTGTCGGTAATGTCACAGACAGAAAGCCAAGAACAAAAGTCTTTCTTCCAACATTTTTAAGCACCCCAATGTCCATTTTAACTCCACTGAGGAACATGAAAAAATGGTAGCCTAATGTTGCTGCTGTGCCAATATTATTTATACTGTCTTTCGTGAATAAGTTGCCTGATTTGAACAGTGTTGGATTGAAAACTATGCCCACCTGAGATCATAATCATGAACATAACTTTTCATTCCAGGAAGATAAGAGATGATACAAACGTTTTATACAAACATTAGGAAAAGAAAAAAAGAATCAGAAGTAGTAAAAGGACGTATGTACCAGGATATTTGCGACTAAAGTTGGCAGTCCCAAACATTTAAGCAACGAACTCAAGCATTGGGTGGCAAAAAGCATGACGCCCATCTGAAACTCTAAATTTGGCAATGCAAAGCCCAGAAATGGCTCTTCCAAAGTCTCAGCAAATACACCACGAGAATCTACCTTGGGTGGTATTTCAAAGCAACAGGTACCGTTTGTAAATTGTCCATCAAAATCCGGGAAGTTCATTTTTGACGCAAGCTCTATCAGTCGCTCCACGGGCTGCTTCTGTATAGAGCCGCGTCTATGAATTTGCTAAGGACGAAACAAGAAGATGGTTGATGAATGAGGAATTGCTCCAAATAGAAAAATGAGATGATTGGTGATGAAGAATGCTAAAGGCAAGTTATTTTATAGTAACTTGAAGGTAGGGGAAAACTCTTAAAGCTGGTAAAGACTGTTTCCTTAATTTTGTTTGGTGGCATGTTGATGTTATGCAATTGTTAATTGTAACAAAAGTTTGTTGATCTTTTATAGTTACGACTATATTGAGATTTAACTCCCATCTTCTTAACAATTTGAAAGATGTTTTCTTTAGTTATACTAAGAGGAGAAGTTTCTATTGTTAACCCTTCCTAAATATAAGACAAGTTGAAACAAACAGGGGGGAAGTTCTGGTTATTCCCACTGATATAAGATTTCGTCTGTTGTCTGGCACAGTGTCTGCTGATGTAATAACACACACTGATGTTGTGTGATTGCTGTTAATTGTTATTTTTATTGAGTACACACATGTCAAGTTCTCTGAATCAAAATTTTATAGGCAACTCTTAATTATATTGAGCATACTCGCAAGTTTTGACACGGCTAGCTATTGATATATCCCTATCTTTTTATGTCCACCGTGAGCCCAATAGCCATTAGCCAATTTA
The DNA here is from genome assembly GCA_025629805.1 of Erythroxylum baracoense. NCBI lineage: Eukaryota > Viridiplantae > Streptophyta > Magnoliopsida > Malpighiales > Erythroxylaceae > Erythroxylum > Erythroxylum baracoense. The sequence goes on along the minus strand of JAOTAY010000008.1, from coordinate 575,581 downwards.
TAATCTAATATCCATCCAGAAAAGACGTGGAAAAAATTGAGTCCAATCCAATTCCACTTTCTAATTGCATGTGGAGTTGAAGTAAAATTGGCAAACATGGCCTTTTTTGTAGGCATGCACGAATTACAGACAATTTTCTCGGACAATCTAAGCTTGTGTGTTATGAGACTGGGCTCCAATTATCATGTTTTGGATCAGTTCATATATGAAGGCCCGTAATTGTTAGTTATTTATACTTAGTCAATTGCAGTTATTAATGTGTTATGAATGTGTCAATTGTATGGCTATAGTGGGGCATGATCTGTATCCACTTATTTTCATTTCAGTTATTTCTGTAATGCTGAATATATACTTTCAGCAGTGTTAATGTACGGGGGAAATTAATCAGAAAATATTTGAATCTCCTATCTCTTTCTCTTCTCTTCTCTTCTTCTTCTAAACCAACTCCATTAACACCTGGTTTTTTTACATTTGGTATCAGAGCTTTATTCCGCTGCAATGGCACATGAAGGAACAAGATTGAAGACTTTGGATGACCAAGTCAAAAATCTGGAAACCACGGTGAAAGCATTGCAATCAGATATTACAAAAATTCAAAAAGAACACAGCCAAAAGTTTGACAAGATTGAGGAAAGCCAAAAGAACATCATGTCAATGCTGGAAAATATGCAAAATAACCAAACCAACTAGAACAATCCAATAGTCACAACCACCTCACCTACCAAACAATCCTATGCTGGAATCCTACTAACACCACCCTCAAGTTCACAACCTGTCCCTAATACATAAACCACACAGAACAAAGTCACAACCAATACTGAAACCAATAAAACTGAAACTATCCACAATCAAAATACAACCTTACCACTGCTGCAAACCACCAACCTGTTATGGCCAAAGATGGAATTTAGTTACTTTGATGGAAGAAATCCTCAATTATGGGCAAGAAAATGAAACAAAATTCTCCAAATTTACAACATACCTGAACAAAACCAAGTGGAGTCTGTTGCCATGTTTTTGGAGGAAAAACCAGACATTTGGTTTCAAGATTGGAAGGAGGGTCGAGACGTACGGAAATGGGAGGAATTTGTGGAAGACCTCTGTAGCAGGTTTTCTGATCAGTTGGAGATGAATGCAGTAGAGGAGTTCCATCGATTGAAGCAAACTGAATCAGTTGAGGCCTATCAAGAAAGATTTGAAGACCTGAAGTCAATAGTGAGGAAGAAAACTACAGGGCTGAATGAAGATTACCTGGTTCAAGTGTTTATTGGGGGTTTGAAGGAGGAACTTGGATGGGCAGTTAAGAGGTTTAAGCCTAGTACATTGAAGGAAGCTTATGAGCAGGCCAAGCTCAATGAAGCCATCCACAACTCTCAACCAACAGCAACCCACAAAACTCAAAACTCCCCTAAAACCTACACCACCACGATCATGAACAAACCACCCTACATTGCTACCAGAACAAACACTGCAAATTTAAACAGAACCACCAACAACAAACCAGAATACAAACGTGAACCTGGGAAGTGTTTTAAATGTGGAGACAAATGGATACCTGGACATCAGTGCAAAATTAAACAAATTCTGCATATGTTGATGGAAGAACTGGAAGGTGGAGAGTCAGTTGATACAGCAGAGGAGGTATGCCAGCCAATAGAAGAAGTGGATGATGGGAATGAAACAGTTTCATTACATGCTCTAAGTGGGAAATCGTCATTAAATGCCTTCAGAGTCAAAGGATGGGTAGGAAAGAGGAGCATCAGTGTACTTTTAGACACTGGTAGTACAAATTCATTTATAGATGTAGCCTTAGTGAAAGAGATGAATCTGCCAGTAGCAGGGATACCACCACTCACTGTCACAGTAGCAGGAGGGGCTAAAATGCTGTCCACCAACAGGGTAGAGAAGTTCCAGTGGCATATGCAAGGCCAGAACTTCTGTTATGACCTGAAGGTGCTTGATCTAGGAGGTTGTGATTTGGTTTTAGGATTAGATTGGATGGAACATCATAATCCAATCCACTTTGATCTTAAAACTAGGGAAGTTACTGTGCACGTTGGAGAGGAGTCTATCATACTGAAAGCACAAAAGGAAGACAAATCTTTCAGCCTTCTCAAGGGTAAGGGTGTTCAGAAGTTCTTAAAACAGGGCATTAAGGGGATGACAGGCCACTTGTTCCTCATGATTGAAGAAAAAGTAGCAACTGTCTCTGAAAACCCTCACCTACATGAGTTGATAGAAGAATTTATTGATGTTTTTGCTGAACCTACTGTTTTACCTCCCACACGTACTCATGACCATACCATACCCCTAAAACCAAACACTAAACCAATCAACCTCCGACCTTACAGATACCCCTACTTTCAGAAGACTGAAGTGGAGAAACTTGTCAAAGAAATGCTGGAAGCTTCTATAATCCAACCTAGCCATAGTCCTTATGCTTCACCAGCATTATTAGTGAAGAAAAAAGATGGCTCCTGGAGATTTTGTGTGGATTACAGAGGGTTGAATGAAGTGACAGTTAAAGATAAGTTCCCAATTCCTATTGTAGAAGATCTATTGGATGAGTTATTTGGGGCTACTGTGTTCTCTAAAATAGACCTCAGATCCGGCTACCACCAAATACGAATGGCAACAGCGGATGTACCAAAGACAGCCTTCAGAACTCATCAAGGCCATTATGAATTTAGAGTGATGCCTTTTGGTCTAACAAACGCACCAGCCACATTCCAGGCATTGATGAATCATGTTTTTGAACCCTACCTCAGAAAGTTTGTATTGGTGTTTTTTGATGACATTCTTATTTACAGTACAGATATGCCTACTCACAAAGAGCATTTGAGAGTGGTCTTACAAACATTGAGATCACACCAGCTGTTTGCTAAAAGGAAGAAGTGTGAGTTTGGGGTGGAACAAGTGGAGTATTTAGGGCACAAAATTTCTGGATCAGGAGTTTCCACAGATCCCTCCAAGATCCAGGCAATGCTGGATTGGCCAGCGCCATCTACTGTAAAATCCTTGAGGGGATTTCTGGGGCTAACAGGGTACTATAGGAGGTTTGTGAAGGATTATGGGGTCATATCTAAGCCACTCACTAATCAATTAAAGAAAGACCAGTTTAAGTGGGATGAAGAGGCAGAACAAGCTTTTCAGCAGTTAAAAGTGGCAATGACAACGGCGCCAGTTCTAGCATTGCCCAATTTCTCAGAACCTTTCATTCTGGAAACTGACGCAAGCAATTGGGGCATTGGAGCAGTGTTAATGCAGGGGAATAGGCCAATTGCTTATTATAGTAAAGCCTTATGCCCTAGAAATCAGGCTTTGTCAGTGTATGAGAAAGAGTTACTGGCCATCACTTCAGCAGTAGAGAAGTGGAGGCATTACTTGGAAGCATCATCATTTATCATCAAAACAGATCACTTCAGCTTGAAGTATCTGTTACAACAGAAATTACACACACAAATGCAGAAAAAGAGCCTCACGAAGCTTTTGGGGCTGAATTATACCATTCAGTACCGTAAGGGAAAGGAGAATAAGGCTGCAGATGCACTATCAAGGAAGTATGAACCAGATGAGGCAGAGCTCAAATCAATTACAACAACTATTCCAGAATGGATCACTCAACTGACAGAAAGCTATGAAGGGGACACTGAGGCACAAGGTGCAATTTTACAAGCATTGAGCCAGGAGCAGTCAAAATTCACATACAAAGGGGCCATCCTAAAGTATAAAGGGCGTATTTATGTGGGATCAACTGGACAGCACAGGTCAACCATACTACATGAGACTCATGCATCATCAACAGGGGGGCATTCAGGGTTCAAAACTTCCTATCATCGGCTCAAACAGGTTTTTTACTGGCCTAAGATGAAATCTGATCTTAAAAATTTCATTATTCATTGTGCTGTATGTCAAAAGTGCAAACATGAGAATGTGCCCTATCCTGGGTTATTGCAACCCATACCAATACCAGAAGGAGCATGGAGACTAATCACAATGGATTTCATCGAAGGGTTACCCAGTTCTGGAGGCAAGAATGTGATATTGGTTGTAGTGGATACTTTCACAAAGTATGCACACTTCATACCCCTTTCACATCCCTACACAGCAGCACAGGTGGCCCAACAATACATGCAGCACATATACAAGCTACATGGAGTTCCAGAAGCAATCATATCAGACAGAGATAAAGTTTTTACCAGCCACTTCTGGAAAGAATTATTTAAGAGTATGGGGACAGAGCTGAAAATGAGCAGTGCTTATCATCCCCAAACTGACGGGCAAACGGAAAGACTGAATCAGTGTTTAGAATCATACCTGAGGTGCATGACACATGAGCACCCTGAGAAATGGTCCAAATGGATTCACTTGGCAGAGTGGTGGTACAACACATGTTTCCATTCTGCTATACAGAGAACTCCATTCGAAGCACTGTACGGATACCCACCTCCCACCAAAGTTGCAGTCCATGGACTACCCACAGCAGTGGAAGGAGTTAACAAGTATTGGGAAGAAAGGGAATTATTGATGGTGACCCTAAAGGCACAGCTGCAGAAGGCAAAAGATAGAATGAAAGCACAGGCCGACAAAAATAGAACTGAACGAGAACTTTCAGTTGGAGACCTGGTATACCTGAAGTTGAAGCCGTATCGTCAGACTTCCTTGGCAAAGAGGAGTAATCAGAAGCTTAGCGTGAAGTACGAGGGTCCTTACCAAATCATAAAGAAAGTAGGAAAAGTGGCATACGAGCTAGATCTACCAAGTGGGAGTGTCATTCATCCGGTATTTCACGTTTCACTGTTGAAGCGAGCCAAGGGAGAAGGTTTTCAACCTAACCCTAAGCCATTGATGATAGGGGAACCAATGAAGAAGCTCGAGCCAGAGGCTATAATCGACAGGAGGTTGGTGACTCGTCGAAACCCAGAAGGATTACGGTGGTTGATTAAATGGAAGGGTTTGGGTATTGAAGAATCAACTTGGGAAGACGCTGCGCATATGACACAAGCCTATCCTAATTTTTGTAACCCTTGAGACAAGGGTTGTTTTAGGGCAGTGGAGTGTTATGACACTGGGCTCCAATTCTCATGTGTTGGATCAGCCATGTATGAAGGCCCGTGAGTATTAGTTAATTTTACTTGGTCAATTGCAGTTATTAAAGTGTTATGAATATGTCGATTGTATGGCTGTCGTGGGGCATGATCTGTACCCACTTATTTTCATTTCAGTTATTTCTGTAATGCTGAATATATACTTTCAGCAGTGTTAATGTACGAGGACATGAATCAGAAAATATTTTCAATCTCCTCTCTCTCTTTTATTCTCTTCTCTTCTTCTAAACCAACTTCATTAACACCTGGTTTCTTACACATTGCTTATTAGATTTTTTAATATAGACAGAACGTAGAGTACACTAATAAGAATTGAGCTTAGGTCAACTATTGTCAAAATGATTAGAACTAGTTATTTGGATAGTTAATCCTTACCACTTACAAACCCTTTAACATTTTCATGTTTAGTCAATATGAGATACTCTAACACTCTTCCTCAAATGCAACTGGAACTGAACATCTAGTTGTCATTTAAAATAAAAACAGTGGTAACTGAATCGGGCCATTAGAACTGGATATCCAAACGAACAATTAGCAAATTAATAATCCGGACCAAATCTGCTCTGATACTATATTGGATTTTTTAATATAGGCAGAATGTAGAGTCCACTAACAAGAATTGAACTTGAGCCAACTATTGTCAAAATGACTAAAACTAGTTATTTGGATATTTAATTCTTACCAATTATAAACCTTTAACATTTTCATGTTTAGTCAATATGGGATACTCTAACAGTGCTTGTACTATCAAAATTAAAAAGTTAATTACATGAAATTCTCTTATGTTGTAACTTTTTAATGTTTTTAAAATGTTAAGTTAAAAATATTTAGCCATATTATATCGTTTTACAACTAGTTAAAGATTGATTAAAATTATTGAAAGAAACTGTTTTTATTTATCAAAGAATTTAAATTTTAATTTAAATAAAAAATGATTAATTTACGAAATCAATCGATTGATTAAGAAATTTATCGATTTTTAACAATAAGAATTATTAAAGTAAATCATAACCGAAAAATTAAAAATTAAAATAAAAAGTCAACTAGTTCAAGATTTTTACGGCCAAATCTGTCGAAGCGATTAAGTTTTTTAATCATTGATTTTTATTTTTGTATTTTAAAAAGTCTTCTTTATAGTATTTTTTATAATTATTATACAACTTATTCTGTCATATATTATTGGTTTGCTTTGTATTTATAACTTCAAACAATAGTGTATGTGAATTTTATGTCATTTTGAATAAAAGATAACAATTAATAGAAAATGATAGAGGAAGTTCTATAACAATTAAATAATACCATAAAAAGAAATTATAATTTTCAAATTATAGAGATTGAAATAAAAATAAAATCCCCTCTTTACAAGATATCAAGTTAAAAAAAAAGAGTATGAGTTACAATTTTCGAGTCTCATGATAATGATCATTGATAAAAAAACTCTATAATCTATTTTTAAGTTCAATCTATTTTAACAACTCTTATTATTAAAAACTAATTAATTTATTAATTAATCGGCTAATTTTTATAAATTAATAAATTATCATAAATCAATTAATTTTTATTTAACGATATTTTTTAATTAAAATTGAAATTCTTCAATAGGTAAGGACAATATCTATTAATCATGTTTCAAATTCTTTATTTTTATTTAATCTTTAACCGATGTTATGATAGTCTAATATTAGTTAAACTGTTTAAACCTTAAACTTCTTATTTTACAGGTTTAAATTCTGGTTCAGTTTATTACGGTGACCTGCAACCTGCGTGAAACTGCATCGATTCGACATGTTCCATTGGTGAAACCACAGGGCGTACGGCAAAATTTACCCAAGTTTCTATCATTCACTGATAACATAATTCAAATATGGAAAAAATTGAAACAAATATTCAATTCTTGTGAATTACAAGACCTATTTAGATAGCTTAAAGTCTTAAACCCAAAGAGAGAATCTTAACCCCATGTCTGAAGGGGACAAATAGCAGTGAAGTAAAGTAAGATAATGAGTAATTTAGTAGCATAATTCATACTCCACAGGGTAGGTTTGAAGTTGACCTGGGGATGATGATCCTGTGACCGGAGTGATTCCCTATGAATGCATTTGGTTGCAGCACCGCAGGATTTTCTCATTCCAATCCAAGGGAAGCATTTTGATCAAAGCATTCCACTAGGATTCAGCTACCATCTCTCAGTTTCTTGTATTCCTCGAGTGTTGATAGTGAAGCCTTTGTCTTAAGCCAATCTGCTGGCTTCGGCATGATAATTGCAATATATCCTTCTCGATCGGCCTGCAATTTAGTTGAGAAAGCACCATAAGGATTCTCTAAGCCACTGATTGTGACCTCAAATGGAAATAATGAATTGCTGCTAGCTGTACAACAAGAACTCTTAAATGAAATCAAATATTTTCCATCCATCCTTCAACAACAGATACGAGATTACCAACACGAAACTGATTCTCATTTCAACAACAGATAAGAGATTACCAACACGAAACTGATTCTCACCGATGAATTCAGCAATCCCGGATGTTTGATTAGCCTATCATTTACTTCTAGGAGGGAACCCTTAACACAACATCTGTCAGAGTTCAAGAATAAATGTATATATAAATTTTAATCCTGCAAGAACGAATCAGAATCGGGAAAGAGCAAAAGTGCAAAAGGCCGACCTCACAATATACGAATTGCCATTGGTGCAAACCTTACACAAAGCTGTGTTAGATTCAAAGTGTTGTGCATTCTGCAGAAACCAAACACAAGAAAAATAAATAAACTCAAACAGTTGATGATACAATTAGTTCATCAACCCCTAAAAATCAAAGGTCCTCTTCAAATTGGAGCGCAACACCTCAAATTCTACACAAGAGTATGTAGTTTTACTTAATGGAAAAACAGTATAGGTTTAATATACCCTTTTGCGCTTGCCGGTGACCTTAATGCCACTCCGATCAGACTTCCCGACGTTGAAATCAACGGCCGTGATTCCACCGTCATCCTCGAAAGCCACATGGGTCGGAGCCAAACCGATCACACACAACCTTTGTAAGCAAAATTACAATCAAATAACCACAATAAGCACTGAATCAGTCGCAAATAACCAAATTATTTAACAAAAGGTTAAATCTTCAGATACCCATTTGCGTGCCGATAAACATACTGGTCGTGTCCCGGCTTTATAAAATCTGTCGGGAATTACTTTAAAATTACGTAAAATTCTTGTTTAAGAAGAACAACACCAAAAAAAGGAAAAAAAAAAACAGACAGAGTTTAAGGTTGTCTCCAAACCTGGAGCATAGTACGAGACGAAATTGGTTTCAACTGCAGAGAGAGGGGTGGCGGGAAAATCCCGGAGGTCAGGGACTAAGAGATTACGCAACTCTTCATCTTCAACTACAAAAGTTTCAGCTTCTGGTTGTTTCGATTCCTCCTGTTGTTCTTGTTGTCGGATGGTGTCGCTGTCTGGTGGATTGTTCGATTGGTTCATTGAGGTTTAACCGTTTAAGGTACGAGTGACGGATAACAGTTGAAGGATTCGGTTTCAGTCAAAGCTCCGAAGAGTCTTGACGGCTAAAGCAGGCGAGTCTTCATACTTTGAACTAAGACTTTGTTTTTGAGTTCAACAATTGGGCTCGTGCAATTTGGTTATTGTGGACCTGAAATCAATTGGGCCTTGCCAATTCTTAGTCTATAATATTTAATAATTTCTTTCTAAATTAGAAATTATTCTTTTGAATCTCTTAATTAAGAATGACAAAAATAACTCAGCCAAGTCCAACCCGACCTAAGTCAACGGTGCGAACTAAGTTGACATTAAGTACTTATTTGGTTTAACTTTTGGAGGGTAAAAAAGTACTTTTTTTTACCATAAAAGTTATTTTTTTAAAACAATGAGTATTTGACCGTAAAATCTAAAAATATTTTTTTAATAGAAATGATTTTTTTAGAAGCTAAAATACATCTTTTTAAGAACTCAAAATTGGAGCTTTTTAAAAAAGCTCTACTGACAAAAACTCTACTGATATAAGCCTATTCCAACAGACATTAAACTTTGGACTGGGCTCAAATTTCTCATAAAAATTTTTCTGACTTTAGGATGACACCGTACTCTTAAATTTTTTATAAAAAATAAATTTAATTGAACTTGATTGGGTTTTCAATAGCCCAAAACTTGATCAAGCTCAAGCTTTGGGATTTATCTAGGTTTGGGGCCATACCCAATCTTTTACTAACTCTTCTCTTGATTAATTTTAAGAATTACATATTAGTTCAAGTTTGACGTAAAGTTAAAGAATTAAGTTTATTTAATTGGGTTTATATTTGGACTCAAATCTAAATTTAACATTTTTATATTTGATTAATTATATTAAATTAGCTATGTCCAATTGGACCTAAAATTAACAAATTAAATTAGATTTAATTAAATTTTAACTCGAGTTTATATTTATATATTTAGACTCAACTAGATTTAAGATCAAATTCAATCTAATTTATTTTTTTATCATAAATAAATCACTATTATGTTTTAAATATATATTTGGATAGATTTTCAAATACATATTACAAATTTTAGATTACATATTTTAGATAAATTGTTTGATAAATTTACAAATTTAAATTAATTGACACAAGACCGATATAAAAACACTAGAGTCAAATATAACCTTATATTTTGATCCTTTATAGTGCTAAAGACAAGAGCATAATTTCTAAATGTATAAAACTATTTCACGAGGAAAATAATAATTCAGTAAAAATTTCGCTAAAACACGAGATCTAAAGAGATTCGATAGCAAGCAATCTTACTTTTAAATAGTAGAGGGATTGTTTCTTAATCAAACTATCTTATTAATGATATTAAATAAATTATTGTAGGGAAATAATAATTCATAAATTAAGTAAACCGAATAAATTATTTATTCACTGAGCGAAGAGAAAAAAGAAGATGAAAATATTTTTTTTTCTTTTTATTGAGATGAGTTAAAAAAAAGAATTTATATTTTTACACACATTATATAAGATTTCATTCTATTTCAATAGATATTTATAATGAATTGTCCGGTACTCGAACCCAAAACTAGTCGAAAGGAGTAAAAAATAGATTTAAATAGGTAAAAAAATCCATCCCCCGCCGTGATCGCATGTTTCGTGGCAGACGGCTTTCTTATGAATACATTTTACTCACCCCCTTTTCTCCTACCAAACTCAAATTACACAAAAGAAGACAACAAATGTTCCAATCAAATCCTGTCTCCGTCCACTTCGACGGCTCCAAGGATTGAGGAAAACACACTCAAGCTCACATCACAAGACTCAAGTGAACCGTTTTATTGCCTTTTTTTTTAATAAGAAGGAAGCCGAACAGTAAAGTTACACAACTAGTCTAGGGAAATAAATTCCCAACAAATCCTCTAGTAGGATAAGGTGACACCCAATCGGTGAATGATGAAAGTACATAACTCTCACAGCAAAATGTCTGGCATAATTAACTAGCGAGTCGGCACATCTATTGTTCTCTCGATACACATGTCGATAAACAACAGTCCAGTTCCTGGAGAACAACTCATTTATTGCTTTTGGTCCTTCCAAAAATTCAAATCACGGATAACACACAAAAAGGAAAGAACATCATCACCTAATGACCTTACAATCTAACCTAATCTCCTGTCCACCAGAGATGCTGCTCATTTTGATCATGGACTTGATAAAAGCCTTCTCGAACTCTTCTTGGGAGCTCGCAAATTTGGACACCAATGCCTTAGTTTTTGGTGTAGTGAGCAGAGCTTGGTCGGACGAGAAGACGCTCCTGCCTTGTAGCAGTAGCTTGTAATAAGAGTTGTCGAACACTGTCGATGTAGAGTCCAGAGGAGAACCGGCGTTCCTGACTTTGTTGTGCATCTGACAAACTTGTCTTAAACTGGCTGCGAAGATTGGACTCATCGTTGGGTCGATGTCGTGAGAGGCATTGAAGTTGTGGATTCTGTTCTGGAACGATGAACAATGAGAGAACCCTAGAGTGTGTCCTCCTGAAACAAGATTCCCAAGTGCAAGAAAATGAGTGTTATTCACTACTAAACTAATCCCAGATTGAATATGTTTTAGCAGATGGGTAATTTCTGATGATTTGCATTTGCAATGGCTGCTGGATTGCCAAGCCTATGGATGTGTGTTAGTACCTGAGAGAGCGACAAGATCTTCCATGGAAAGGCCTCTTTGAGCGAAATTTTGCTGTAACTGAGAGATGTTGAAGACAGGACCTGGTAATTGTCTAGTATCACTTGCCATGGAAATTCTCCCATCTAATCTTCCTTTTGGCACATCCCAAGTAGGACCTCCAGACTACCAAACACACGTATACATATATCCAATCAGATGACAAGGTTTTAAGAAACAGATGGATTAGTGTTTAGCTAGATACTGACCAAATGTACAGCATCTCTAGCAGCTAGAGCCAGAATATCAGCACAAGATACCACTCCAGGGCACATAGATTCTACAGCTTTCTTTGCAATGTCAATCACATAAAAAGCATGCAGTGAAATATTAGGAGGTCCGTCCTTTTCTGCTTTGTTCTGTCCCTTCGATTCCAGGAGCACAGAAGCATCACATCCCTAATCATAAAAATACACATTCCAAGAACATGTCATTGGAATCTGCTAAAAACCAAAGTATAATTGATGGGTTGTTTTAAGGATAAAGCTAAAGAAAACAAAAGAAAAATGGTTACTCTAATGAAGCAATCGTGAAAGTGCATCCGAAGCAGAGCAGCAGGAACTGTATTATCATTCAACATAGCTTTTTTAACAGCATTTGTTACAGTGGACTCTAGATTTGGACATGAATGTTCATAGTAGTTTGGGGTGAGAGCTTTTACAGAAGAAGAAATGATGAAAATAGCAGCTAAAACGAGAGTAACTAAAGCTGCCATGATTGAACTTACAAGCTTTGACACTAACAAGTTTTGTTTATCTGAATACAAATTTGGATGAAGAACCTTCTGAATTTATAGAAGGAATTGAACTGGAGTGATATGTTCGTTAAGAGTTGTTAAAGAGAAGGATAAGGTTGTTAAGAGATTTGGTGATCAAGAACCATAATATTGGAGTAGTGTTCGTGGATGTACAGAAGAAGACAAGCAAATGACACACTTACTCTGTTATTGTTTATTTTGTTTAAGAACTAAAGAGGGTGTTTGCTTGTATTATCAAGTTGACCTCCATAACCAACCTGCAAGTTTTGTTTGTTTAGGTATAGCAGCTTCAAGCAACTTATGTCACTCGATGATGAAACGTACTTCTGGAGTAGCATTGAAGCATATATGCTTGGGCCCAGCCCAAATTTTTTCTAAAAAGTGTAAACCCGATTAAAATCTGATTAACTTAAATTTTGTTCGTTAATTTCATATTAGAATAAATCGAGCTCGGACCAAAATACCCGATTAAAATCTGATTAACTTAAATTTTGTTCGTTAATTTCATATTAGAATGAATCAAGCTCGGACCAAAATGCCAACTCTAAAATTATATAACAAGCATAGTTGTTTAATTACTGTTGGTGTTAACTTGGGTATACAAACATTGAAGTGAATTTTTTTTTTTTAACAAAGGAATCAACAGTCATTATGTTTTTGGATGTGCATTGGATAAGCTTTCGAATTGATGCAATAGTTTGCAAATTACGCTAATCGAGCACTCCATATTAGTCAAACATTGTACGACAAGCTCAATAGAAAGAGCGTAGGTAGGGGGATTTGGACACAAAATTTTTGCCTCTTGCTTCCCACTCTATCAACTCGACCACTCCTTAGGGTGCCGAAATATTTTTTTTTCAAAGGCAATATATTTAAATTTCTAAACTTTTTAATTTTTTATTCATACATCTTTAAAATTTTCACTTCAGTCTATAAGATTATACTGTTTATAATACACCCTTTAAAGTTTTTCTTATTATATAAATAAACCCTTTTTATTACAAACAACAACAATAACAATAATACTCAGTAAAAATTCCGCTGAGACACGACGTTTGGGAAAGTCTAGTAGTATATAGCTTTACCCCTAATTAGTAGAGAAGTTATTTCCAAATGACCCAAATAAACCTTTTTATTATATAATAAAATTGTTAATTTTTACATGGTTACTAAATTTTATCAAAATAAAAAATTTAAAGAATCATTAATGTTTAACCTATAAATATCAAATTAGTAGGAGTTTACTTAGATTTTGTAATTTTGAGGAGTTCATTTATATTTTGTTAGAAATAATAATATTTATTATCTTATACTTCTTATAAATCGCTTATATCGTTATTATTTAAGCAGTCTTTATAATAAAAATTATTAATATTGTCTAAATTATCTCAACTTATAAAAAATAATTTATGATATATTATATAATATAATTTAAATAATATCAGTCATAATAATGGCTCTTTTAATTTTCATATTAAAAAAAATTAAGGATGTCAACAGGTCGAATCGGATGTCGGAGTTAATTGGCCAGCTTATCGGCCGTGGCCCAATCTGACCCATCCTTACTTTTTTGTAAAAATATTTACAAAACGACGTTGTTTATGTTGTTGACCCATCCCAACAGTTTTAGCTCGTGACCCGCCGGGCTAAAAATTGCAGAGCCTGAAAAAGATTATAGCCACCAATATTCTCTATAGGTAAAGGGAAGTACCTGAAAGTACAAGTTTCTAAAGAAAAGAGTACAAACGAACTGAAACATAGAATCAGATAATGACCTTAAAAGTTGTTGCAAGGACCCAACGATAAAGATATGGTTTCATTATTAAGCATACTTAATCTAATAAATAATTATAAATTATGTAATATAATATCTCAAAAAATATATAATTGCTAATTATTTTATTATTTTATATATGTATATGGTGGATAGGATCAACCATTCACGACACAAAAGAAAGGATTAGAATAAGATTTGGAGCTTTTGATGGTTGAAGCAGTTGGATTGTAATCTATATAAGTAGTGAACAAGCACATTACATCACATTGTGATGATTGTTATGAATGACAATAAAATTGAAACAACTCCATATAAGAAAATCACATTGACAAATCTATAGTATCTTGAGTAAAAAAAATTAAAATCTTGGAAATTAAACCAAGAGTTCATGGGATTATAAGCAATCCTCCACAATGCAATAGGTAGTCTGAAATGGAGGCGGGGCTGCTTCAGGGAAAAAAAAATAAAAGCACGCCTCAGCCTGAACAAATCCTGAACTCTGGAGGAACTGATGCACACAGTTTAGTTGCATCAGAACTGTACTTTGCTAGAGAAAGTCTGACCAAAACTCCAACCTGATGGAACAATGTCTGTGAACAATTTGGTTTCTCCATCAGTAGTAGTGATCCTGAAGGACAAGGATTGACCATTTAGATATGCATTTGATTGCCAATTAGCTCCCCAGTTCCTTGACATGGGCAACCATCCTGTTTTTGAACCTTTCACTGATACAGATTGGATTGATCCAGCTCCTGCAACGTTACTTATCAGTACAAGCTCGAAGTAGTCTCTCCCATTAATGGTGAATCTAACTCCACCATGCTTCTTACATGGAACCCTGCACATTAAACCTCTGGTTTAGCCCAACATATCTTTTAAGAACAAAAATTTTAAGTTCATTTAGATTTTTGACAATACAGATTATTTATAAATTTAAGGTCCATCACAATAACATTAATAAAAAATCGGGTTAGATTATTCCGAAGTCAATAGAACAGATTATATTTAACCGAGTTTTGGCCCAGGCTTAACTGATAAGAGGGTCAGGCCAGCCCGGTTATTTGCCACTTCTACTTTTGATGTAAGATCTATATCAGGGTTTGACAGGTTTTCTAAGGTAAACTTGAAAGTCTTGAGTTTTATCAGGATCAGATATGTTTCAGTTTAACGTACCTCTGGAAGAGAACAGGGACGATCCCACCCTTATAAATGCCGATCTTTTCCCAAGCAGGTTGAGCCATGTCGAAGTGCTTGAGAGGAGGGTTGCACCAACCTCCATTGTTGTTTGCAAGAGCATAGTTTGGAGGGCAGAAGTTGGTTGCAGTAATGGTTACAGACCTTCCTTTGATACACCATCTGGAGTCGGTTTGATAGTCACATACGATCTTGTAACATTCTCCACAGGAACCTCCATTGTTGAACAAAGCTGTGCTCAGAGCAGCTGTTCTAGTCCCATAACCAGTCGAATATAAATCTCCGTAACCACAAGCTCCTCCTGGTAAAGAAAAAAGAAGTAAAAACTGTTAACCCCAAAACATATCAGAATCAAACAACAAGAACAAACTACAGGAAAACAGGTTGAGATTCTAACCCATAGTTCCTGAAGCATCACTACCACCATAAAATGTAGCATGAGCTTTTGTCCATCCTGAAGAAGCATAAGCCATAACATACGACCAGAACTGAACCAAGATCACCGATATAAGCACTAGCTTTGCCATTTTCTTTACAAGCAACTGTAATAAAAAATGGAGCAAAAAGGAAGAGAGCAACAATGTGGCATTTGCAAAGACAAGAACTGCCTCTATAAATAAGGAACCAGAGATCAGACTTCCTTAATGCAACAACCTTACATATGATGTCCTAAATTTACATTAAACTTATCTCTGAAAGTGCCTGTCAGAATTCTGAGACTCAATCAATTATTCCCATGTTCTACCTCTATCATTGCAATGCTCACATGCTATATCCAACACAAGAGCCGTGAAAAGTTCAAGAACTCACTCCACTATCCATGGAGTTTTTGTTCGTATTTTTAATGTGCTAGTTGTTGCCAATTTGAAGAAAGATACGAGCAACTTTCTGTTTTCTATTATAAGGGAATATTTTGGGTTAGATCATATCATGTCGCTTCACATGGTTTTGTTTTGACCTATTAATATCATACAATCGCTTATTAGTTTGGTCTGGTGCAACATGTGCCTTAGTATTTGACATTAAAGAGTTCTGAAAAGCTGATGCTTTGTTATTTTCAACTTTGATCTCTTATTGTGATTTCCATAAATAAATTTTCAAAAATTTACAATATTTGTTAATCACATATTGCATATCAAATAATATAATCAAATGCTTCGAATAATTATTTGATGAGTTGACAATTATGCTTAGTAGGGACGTCAACCGACCCTAACGAGCAAAAGTTTGAATTCACTGAATTTTAAACTATTCAAACTAATTCGACCAAAACGTTAAAACAATGTTATTTTATCACAAAACACGATCTCGATCGGTCGAGTCTCAAGCCTGGTTTGAGCCAAACTAAAAAAAATCAGGCTAAGCTTGTGCCATAAGCGGTCCAAACTTGACCTAACCTGATGCTAACCCTATTCGATAATCCATTCTCAATCATTGAATCATGTCATTACGAGACCAAAAAAAGTTTTGTTATGGTTTATAATCACAATCACATAATGGGCATCAGGGAATCATATCATATGTTAGTCAGACGACCCAAACTAATCAGTCTCACTTCAGTAAGAAATTTGATGGTGAAAATCTCAATAAATTGTTGGATAAGTTCAAAATTACATCAAACAAATATATTCCTTTAAAATGATAAAATTAAAAATACTAGGTAAGAATACTATTAAAATGAAAAACTTCATAAGAAATTCTCTTGCATCTCTCATATACAACCAAAAAATATACATATTTATAATAATAAAACCTGCAACCATTATCCTTCGAATTCATATTAATTAAATTATCGATCACATGCAATAACTTGTAAATAATATGCTGTGACGACTCAGAATTAAATGATAAATCCAATCTAATTATTAATTGTAGGTCTCAACGTATTTTCACACATGGTAACCTTCAAGATTTTAGGTAAACTCTCTAAATTGTCATCATATGATAACAAGGTCAGTCAATCATAAGATTTGGTCATCCTAAATGGAACCAAGCTTCGACACCCTTTTGCCTATCCCCATCTAGGCTTTAACTGAACTTATTATCATGTAAAGCCAACAAGCATTGTCTTACAAGTTTCCTGGTCCTAAAATTAATTTACGTACCGAACATGGCCGCCAGATGCCAACCGGCCATAAAAAAACAATATTGCGTAGGTTGCAAGAATGGGGCTCCTGAAATTTAGCGGCTAAAAAATTGCAATTTGGCAATCCTAGGAAGCATTTATTTTCTACCTTCTTTACATCTGTTCCTATGAAGTTCAATCATGGAAGTGATTGAAAATAGCTTAGGAGGGTATTTGAATAAGGCACGCATTGTTCAGCTTTACTGGAAGTTTAATAAATCTAACCTATATGGCAACACCAATCAATCAAATAATAATTTCGATTAAGATAACACTTAACATCTCCCAACCATCCTCTTTAAAGATAATGTGAGTTACACCTCACCTCACTGTAAGCCGAACCTTCAACTTCTTAAATTAGAAGACTCGTAAAAAGACTTAACTCCACTACTTGGATTACCGAATGCTCACAATTGTTTTAAACATCACTTAAAGCACATTATTCAGACTCCTAAATATGTTTCAATTTTCTATCAGTTTGTGAAATCCTTAAACATGATTCACTTTTACATCAATTTAGGGAAATGAATAGTAAACATTTAAAGTTCAGAAATTTGTGTTGGGTCAACTATCCTTAAGAACATGTTATACGAACCTGAGCCGGTGTCTGGTGTTGACTTCAATAAGCAGCCTGACGCTTGATGAATAGCCTTTTGCCTATAGTCTAAACACTGAAGTGGTTCCGCAAACTTCAACATTAGTCCACAATAAACACGAAACTTAGAAGGAACCACTTATTTCTTTTGCACGAAAGATGACAATATAGAAAAGGCATATAAATAAAAGAATGCACTGTTCACTAAGAAAACAAAACGTTACAATTGCTCAAGAACCCCTTATACATCTAACGAAAACAAAGAAATGGGGCTTGCTGTAAGGCCACAGGTTCAAGCTACAAAGATTAGTCTACGAAAGTTACACATGAATATATCCTAAAGTTAACACTACTAGTTGAGACTAAATAACGAACGAAATGGAAAAACAGATACGAAAAAGATGATAAACATGAAACTGGAGACAGTATCAAAGAGCTAAATTGCGTGCACTCAAGGAAAGCCAAACGACCTCATGCAGCAGCCTGGATCAGAACATTTGATCTAAAACCACGGCCCCTTCCACGGTTACCCCTTCCACGGCCACCACCTACAAATATAGCACAATTAATATCCTCTCTGAGTCTAAATCCCCATAACTGGATTATATTGCATAATTGTCATAACTGAATCTTATAGCAGCGAGCGTTGTCCAAAATTATTTTGCTTCGAAACCTTTGCATATGGATCTTAAAAAACTGTAATGAGACTGCCCTCATTGCGAACACCTTATTTACTATACTCAAGACCGTAGGTAATAGGAATATAATAACAATTATGTTTATATCAATCTGATCATGCATAGAAGTAAACCTTGTTATTCAAAATGTCAGGCATTCATATTAGCACAAAGAAATGTATTTTAAATATCAGAGTTTTTTATCAAACGAGGGGTAATTAAGCCCCTTCTCCATGACAAGCTCTTGATTCATACGTTCTTAAAGAACCAAATACAACATTTCCGTCACCAGAGGAGCTGAGCAATCAAATAAGTATTTTTCTTGCACATTAAATTGCTGCAATTATTTATTTTAATTGAAATAAAGTGCAACTTGTTCAATTGGAAATTTTCTTGAACTTGAGTTTCCAATCCTAAACCATGGTAAACTAATCAATTTAGGTTCAACGTTAAACAATGAATAACTTGAACTAAAAAAGGACTGCCTCGTAAAACACCAAGCATAATTTAAGCCTAGAGTATGAAAACATACAAATCCTAGAGAAAACAAAAGGCCAGGAAAGAAAAGGTACCACGGCCTTGAACATGTCCTTCATAATAGTAGCCCCCATCTTGTTGCATATCAGCCTGAGGTCCACTGTACCCTCCCCTTCCGCGGCCACGAAAACTGCGACCTCTTCCTCGACCCCTGCCCCTACCTCTAGCACCACCTCGGTTACGATCCCAAGCTCCATCATCATACTCAGCAGATATATAACCATTCCCTATATAGAAAATCCAATTCAGATCATGTACCCAAAGAATTCCAGATTCTAAGTGTCAAGACACTTCTCAATCAAGTGCATTATCACATCTCATCACTTTTCAATTCCATGAAAATGTACCTCGGCTATTCATCCTCCCTCTACCACTCTGACCCCTACCTCGACCACTTGGTGAGCCCTCTGCAACCCAAAAGCTACTCAGCCACATGCAAGTATTGATATTTCAAACAATGAAGTTGATCATAAACATGCATACCAGCTTCATAATCAAACATTGTCCATGCCTTCACCTGGTCTGCTGGTAATGGAGGCTGATACCTGAGGGTATAGCAATTTGTGAGACAACGGAAGTTTATAATTAATTTAAGATTGGCAATGAATGTTGGCAAAAAGTAATATTCCCATATCACAGTGGTGTTTCTTCTCCAGATTCACAAATCAAGCACCGCATAATGATCATAATGATGATACAGTGCATAATTATAATGTGATAGCAAAAAATTAAGCCATATTTGCATTGGTGAAATAGAAACTCACCCAACAGCAGATGTATTCACTTCCTTATTGGAAAGAATTATCGTGATCATAGACACGTGTCTTGTGGTTTCCAGTCTGCAATATGAAAGCAACAAAAGAAATAAAAAGAGAGTTCCTCACTAACATGACAATACAAGCCACAAGAAGTTAATTAAATTGAACACCCTCAAAGCTATTTTGAAGACTGCTCTTACGGGAGGAGGCCTTCTTCAAGGGGTTCCCATGTATCAGTAATATCCGTGGAGCCAATTGATGTGATCTGATGAAGGCCAACAATTCTTCTCTGCAACCATGGTAAACATAAGACATTATCATTAATCATCAAACCCGAAGAACCACACGCATGCACGAGCACGCACACACACTCTTAAGTACTTTATCGAGCATAAAAAACCTTGATTAACTCCACTATAGTCACTGTCTTATTAATGGCTCTTCCCATTGCCTTGAACACAATTTCATTCGAACCCTTGTCCTACAAAAGTATAAAAAGTACATCAAACAGCATATATGAGCAAACAGAAAGAACTTAAAAATCACTCAATCTCTTAAACAATCATAGAACACAAATAAAACCTATTCATCCAAATTCAGAACCAATCGAAACAGAGATAACAACGTACTAATAAAAGAAAAAACACCAAAACATCGTCATATGAGAGGAACGCATACTTGAAGCAGACTCATAGCATAAGAGATATAGTTGCGCGTCCTTCCTTGACTAGTAATCCTAATCTCGTTCTCGTCGATTGGCGTCTCGGCTTTTGGCTTCTCTACTCTCTGGTACCGGTCCATCGTCTCTGCTCCAACAAACTACAAACTCTAATTTAACTATTCAGTAGAAGATTTTCTCAGAGAATTAGGCTTTTTGAAATGGATCTGACTAAGAAGCTATCACGTACCTTGAAGTTATGGAGATAAGCTGAGCTGTTGTGCTCTGCTCTGCCCTGTTGTACGGCTTCGTTTCTTCTTTTAAGCCCTGAAACTGCACGAGGAGGCGTCTTTTGCTTCATATACCCTAAACTACCCTAACCAACTCTCCCTCCCAGATTTCTGACCCAAACCGTCGTCGTTCTCAGCCAGTACGACACCGTCTAGTATATGCTTTCTTGATCCGAACCGTCTCGGTTTTTGTCCTCATACGGCGCCGGTCGAGAAGAGAACAATTTGGCGGTTTGCTTTGGTGCTATTTCGAACATCACGTGACCTATTCAAGCCCACGTTTCTCTTAGCACACGTCCACAAAAAACAAGGTTGCTGCTTATATCCTAATGCCAATCGACCTCTGAGCTAAAGATGATCACAAGTAGAGTTCGATTTGGTCTGATTTTGTTTGAAATTAATAAATTTAAAATTAACCCTTATGATAGGACCATTAGAACCACATATAAAAGATTTCAGATTGTGTCGACTTCAACTTAGTCAAGCAAATACTATCCCATTTGATAGTGATCTCTTATGGAAAAAAATCTATGGCCGCATTATTGAATAGAATAATTACTATATAATTTTTAATTATTTCTCAAACCATTGTGATCGATATCGTTAACGTTCAGTTGAAAATTAAGACTTGATTTGGGAAAGTAGCGGCGATTGATAACTTGCTAAAATAATAAGTATTTATTCTGTGTGTTTGGGATTGTTGTTTTGATAACTGCTGTAACGTGAAAATAGGTATTTAGCAAGTACGATTGTTGTTGCTGAAAAGAGACAAAATGACTAAAAAGTCCATTAATTTAATAAACTATTTGGTCGGGTCTGTTGTGCTGGGCCCGAGCCCAGTCGTAACGACCCACAGGCCGATCGGTCCAATCTTCAAAGATCAGTCTCATACCTATTGGCCATTCCAAGCCCAGGACCAGTCCG
>JAOTAY010000008.1:531374-547111 GCA_025629805.1 Erythroxylum baracoense | reverse complement strand
CCCTCCCCCGTGGGCCACGGGTTCGGATGTCACGAAGACGTCGGGCACGTGGGCCCGCCCGGGGAGGGGTTCCAGCAATAGGGGCAATAGTTTGATATCCCACTTTTGGGGAATTATCCATACCCTCCATTTTGTAGAAGAATGAAACTCATTCCTTAATAGTGACTCTTTTTAAAAAAATAATTTTAGTACTAATTAATTAAATACAATTAATTAATTAAAATTTAATTAATTAAAATAATATTATTAACTACATTATAATTAATTAAAATATAAATTTTTATTTCTTAATTTTTTTTACAAACCAACTGCTTTCAATAGTAATGATAATTAAAATATTTTTTACAAATCAGCCACCCCTAAATCATGTCAGAGGCTAGAAATGAGGTCTTGTTGCTTCATGGCTTTTAACTCACACCAAATCCTCTTAGCCCGTAAAGTGTTCCAAATCTATTCCAGACAATTTTTTCCACATATTTGAGTGGGTTACATATAAATGTGTGGATGACATTTAATAGAACAGAGTAAGAACTGATTTTCAATTCCCCGTCCCCTTTTAACTACCTTGTAGTTGAATCATCTATCAGTTTCTAGATCAACCTTTGAATATAAATCTTTACTGCAACACAGTATTCGTGTCTAGTAGATAACTATAATATAATTCATATATAATATTATTAAGTTCATCTTTGAACTCCGATTCATAAAATAACACCAAAGGAAAAGTAGAACTTACTTTCCTTCTTGCTTTTGAAAATAATTTTTAAGTGTGATGGAAATTGTAGGAAAAATGGAAGAAAAAGGAAATAAATTTTTTATTCCTTACAATGTTGTGTTTCCAGGACAATATTTATACTTCTTCTACCTTATTTCCATTGGTTGCTTCTCCTAGAATCAAGGGAAATTCTAACTAACGTATCTGCTAGATGTTAGCTGTACAAAACTGAAAAAAAATAACTAGTACCATTTACAATACTACTTGTGCTAAAGAAAGAAAGAAAACGATAAAAGTTGTGTTCATATGAAGAGAACAATATGAGGCCTGAGATGTGGCCAGCGTTCGCTATACCCCTTGCTCCAGTGTGCCCAAAACATTAACACGTTTTTGGTTATTTTATTACACGCCCTTAAAGTCGGAGACTTGGTTGAGACCAACAACTCTGATCTTGCCAACAAGACCCAAAAACACGCATGCAATCAAAGCCTTCGTAAACAAGTCGGCAAGTTGTCCTTTATGTTCACGTGCGTCAACTGACGGAACCTTAAGTTTACGCATCTTCGTAAATAAGTCGGCGAGTTATCCTTTATGTTCACGAGCGTCAACTGAAGGAACCCTAAGTTTACGCAATCTCGAACTAGATGGAGATAGATTTCAAGGTGTTTTATCCTCTCATGGAAGACTGGATTTTTCGAGATGTAGATGGCGGCTTGGTTATCGCAAAATAAAGGTATGGGTTCTTGAACCTTGAGTTGAAATGTTTGAAGCAATTGCATTATCCATTTGAGTTTGCAAGTAGTTGAAACTAGTCTTCTGTATTCCGATTAAGCTGACAAGCGACTCACCGTTGTCTGTTTCTTCGTTTTCCAGGAGATTGATGACATCCTGAGGAATACGCAAAAGCCTATTAGGGAGTGCCTGGAGAAGATGCAACTTCCCCAATCCAAGTCAGAGTAAGTTGTAAGGTGAGGGTTTTCTTCTGATGAGTAGAAAATCCCTAGATTCTAGGTTCCTTTAAGATATTTCAGTACTCGTTTAGCAGTTTCCCAATATGGTAGTCTAAGGTTGCCCATGAATTGGCTGAGTTGTTGTGTCACATATGTGATATCAGGCCTAGTGAAGCCTAAGTATTGCAACTTTCCCACTAATCTTCTGTATGTCTCTGGTTTGTCCAGTAGCTCACCTTTTTCAATTGTTAACTTGGTTCTAGGGACTATAGGTGTCGCACAGGGTGAGCAATCCAGTAGATTGGTTTCCTACAGGATGTCTCTGACGTATTTGCCTTAAGTAAATATTAACCCATCTTTTGCTCTCGCTATTTCGATTCCTAAAATTTTTTTTGCATATCCCATATCCTTGATAGTAAATTCTGTATTCAAGGCTTTCTTAACTGTTTCCATTTGTTCTTCATTAGCTCCTGTCATCAAAATATCAATCACATAGATGATTAGTGCCATGAAATCATCCCATGTGCCCCTAGTGTATAGGCAGTGATCCGTTTATGACTTTGTGAACCCTATTGAGCATATTTTATGGATAGCTCCTTATTCCATTATCTACTAGCCTGTTCTAGGCCATAGATAGATCTGATTAGCCTACATACATATCCTTTCTTAGCCTTAGTGTAACTTTGAGGGGGTAACATATATAGCTTTTTCTTTAAATAACCATAAAGAAAGACATCATTGATGTCACACTGGTGGATTGGCCACTACTTAAAGGCAGCAATGGCGAAAAACATCCTAATAGTTATAACCATAGCTACTGGAGAGAAAATTTCTGAGTAGTTAGCCCCCTCCCCTTGGCTAAATCCTTTGGCCACAAGCCTAGATTTGAATTTATCTACCGTGCCATCTGGATTGTACTTCACTTTGTATACCCATTTTGAGGCTATAGCCCTCTTCCCCTTAGGTAGCTTAGTGAGTTTCCAAGTCCCATTCTTCTCTAAGGCAGATAATTTCACATTCATAGACTCTACCCATCTTTCATCCTTACTAGCAGTATCATAGGATAAAGGTTCAAAAATTCTAGAGACATTACCTATAAAATTGTTGTAGATATCACTGTGTTTGATTTTCAACACTCTTAAACTTTCTTAATTTGTTCCTGCAGGATAACAAACTTGCAATGCTACATTGTTATCATCAAGAGAGTGAATGGATTGATGTGTTGAGTTTGAAGGACATAGTTTTGCAGGTATTTGGGGGTCATGTGTGTTATGTTGCTTTTTCTTTGTATGGGAGCAATAGGTAGTGTGTTTTGGTTTGATGAGTTGTCAGCTAAGGTATGGCCATGTGGCTGGGGACTTTGTTGATTGCATGGTACTTGTTCTGAATTATTGTCACTGTACTCAGTGGGTTGTGTAGTTGTTGTGGTTAATGTTTGTGTAGGATATTCTGTGTCTGTATAGGTTAATTTACTAGTGAACAAAGGTTTTAGGTTTTGTGTAGTGTTTAGTGACATTTTCTGCAAAGGGAAAGTCACTCTCATAAAAAACAACATCTCTCGACACAAATACTGTTTTAGTGTCCAAATCCATAACTCTATAGACTTTGTAATCTGGCATGTATCCAAGAAAAGCACACCTTTTTGATCTAGGATCCAGTTTTGTTCTATTTGGTGTTTTATCTAAGGCAAAGCACATACAACCAAAGATTTTCAGGTGTTTATAGTTAGGTTTTCTCTTGTGCAATTTCTCAAAAAGACTCATCCACCCCAGGACTTTGGTTGGAATTTAGTTTATCAGGTATGTAGCTGTTAATAGCGCTTCTCCCCAAATTCCTCTAGGTAGTTTGGCTTTGAAAAGTAGGGCTCTAGTGATCTGAAGTACATGCTTGTGTTTGATTTCCACTACACCATTCTGTTGTGGTGTACAGGGGCTACTTTTCTGGTGTTGAATTCCCATCTTAGTGAAAGTTTTATACATTCTTGATTAATGAACTCCCTTCCATTGTCAGTCTATATTTTTAGTACTCTAATGTCAAATTGTCTCTCAATGTTTTTCAGAAACTGTACAATGGTTTGTTATGTTTTTGTTTTAGTATAAAGGTCCAAATGGCTATACTGAAATCATCTACAATTGTAAGAAAGTTGAGTGAACCACCCATAGTAAGAACATTAGGTCCCCATAGATCTATGTGGATGATTTCGAAAGGTCTACTTGTATGTATCTCATGCTTGGGAAAGGGTTTTCTATGCTATTTAGCCAAAGGACACACCTGACACTTATGTTTGATAGTGATAGAAACATTTATCTCATTATTGTGGTGCAATTTTTCTTTGGATACATGCCCTAGTCTAGAATGCCACAATTTAAAAGTTATTGAAACATTAAAAGCAACACTCTCAGCCTTATAGAACTCCAAAGAAGGACCTTTCATGCTATTTGGGGTTAGGAGAGTCTTTGTGTTTAACTCATACAATCCATTCACTGCCTTGACAATAGCCATAACATCATTAGTTAGAAGGTCCTGCAAAAATAACTTATCAAATAGGAAAACAACAACAACTTCATTCTGGGTAGTGAGTTTATTGACAGATAGTAGATTCTTGAAGAAATTAGATATATGTAAGATTTCATTGAGAGAGATTCTACCCCCCATATGTGTTTGACCAATATGAGCTACCTCCTGCTTAGTTCGATCAGGTAGAGTCACAGGATCATATGTATTATTAACCACATACTTAGTGCAAAGATTAAGATCTGCCGTCATGTGTGTAGATGGACCAGAATCAATAAGCCAAGAATTAGCGCAACTGAATGTTGTGTTCACAGAATTTGTAACATTACCTGCGTAATTTTGATATCTTGAATATTTTACCTCCCTAGTAGTCTTGCCTTTGATAGCCTTGCTTATCTCTTGTTGAATGAAATTTGTAAGATTAGAAGATATCTGTCCATGCCATGGTTTTTCTTCATTCTGTTCTTGTGTGGTCTCTACAGGACTATCGACTATTTGGGCCATGTTAGCCTTTCCTTTCTCCTTCTGTGCAACAAGCTCCTGATACCTGTCAGGGACTCCATGAATTTTGAAGCAAGTCTCCAAGGTATGCCCATTCTTTTTGTATTTTTCACAGTACTTGTCCTCCTTCTTGAGATAAGATCCCTTACTTGGATTGCCATTATTTTTCCCACCTTTCTTTAAGTTATTAGATTGTTTAGCTAACATTGTCATGTTAGGAGTGCTGTCCATCGTAGAATTGACTACTCTTTGTCTCTCAACAGTTTATAACATAGAAAAGGCTTTATTCACAGTAGGTAGTGGCTCCATTAACATGATTTGGTTAACAGCATGCTCAAATTCATTGTTAAGACCCATTAAAAAATGTACAAGTCTGTGAGTATTTTCTTTAGTAGTGATGGCCTAGGCATCACAAGTGCACATAGGAATATGACTCAAGCTGGTCAAATCTTCCCACAACTTCTTAAGCTTAGTGTAATAGGCAGATACCGTTAAAGTGCCCTGTTTAAGAGAACTTATTTCTCTCTCTATTTGATATAACAATGGCCCATTAGCTTCACCAAACCTCTCTTGTAGTTTTACCCAAAGTTCTCTAGCAGTAGTGAAAGATAGAAAAGCGTCACCTAATTCTTTAATCATGGCATTGAGGATCCATGATTTTACCATGCTGTCGACTCTCTTCTATTTTGCTGATAAAATTGCATCTTCTGTGGGCATAACGCAGGTTCCATCTATGAATGATAGCTTGTCCTTTGCGCATAAAGTTATGGTCATGGACTTGCTCCTGGTGATGTAATTATTGTCATTGAAAGGTGTGGTGACAAGCACAACTCCAGGGTTTTCAGTGTTGGTAACAGAGTAGGGTTTATATTCATTTGCTGTTGGTATGTTTGTGGCACTGAAGCCACTGTTGTCAATTGTATTACACTTTGTAGGTTAGAGTATGGGAATCAGATTTGTTGCTTTGATACTATGATAAAAATTGAAATGGAAAAAGAAGGAAATAAAATTTTTATTCCTTAAGATGTTGTGTTTCCAGGACAATAATATTATACTTCTTCTAACTCATTTCAATTGGTTGCTTCTCCTAGCATTAAGGGAAATTCTAACTAACGTAACTGCTAGGTGCTAGCTGTACAAAACTAAAAAAAAATCACTTGTACCATTTACAATGCTACTTGTGATAAAGAAAGAAAGAAAACGACAAAAGTTATGGTCATATGAAAGAACAATACGAGGCCTTAGATGTGGCCCGCGTCCGTTATACCCCTTGCTCCAACGTGCCCAAAACATTAACACGTTTTTGGGTATTTTATCAAAGTGTCCTCAATCCAAGGAAAAGTGAAACTTCCAACTTCTGCACTGTTCGTCAAAAAAAAAATCACTGGACCTTATAAAGACATGCCCCAAGACAGCCCCAACCCAGAAATGAAATGGGCTTGAGGATATCGAATGAAGACAAGCAACTACTCATGTCGCTGAGTTTTCTGTACATAAGTGGGGTCTGGAGTAGGGACTCCGTCGGCAAATGACAATATAGTATAGTTCTACAGTTGACTTATTCGACCCTTGTCTTCTTCGCTCCTTTGCCTTTATCTATCCCGCGAGAAAACTGCTTTCAGTTCCATCCTTGGCGTGGCAAAAACGAGATATGTACAAATTTGCAAACCACCAATAACATTAATGGGAGTCGTAAAATTGGACTGCGAATATATACTCTTCCTTTAAGTAGATAACCTTAAGGGCAGAAACACATGATCCATCTAATCACAAATAATCTACTTGGAAGAAAATCTAGGAAGAGCTCTCTTTTCCATACGAAAAGGATACCATCCACGATTTATTGTATTAGTTTTATTTTCGACTTGTAGTAGTTTTATAGTTCTCTCGTTGAACAGTTATGTAGCTTAGTTTGCTCAAGGAAGAACATAATTCGGCTCAATATGGTCTAGAAGAAACGTGAGGCTCAATTTAAAGATTCACCTTTTTTTGCTTAACAAAACCACATAAAATAGTCATTCACATGACTTACCTGCCACCTTTCTGATCACAGGATGCAATAATGCTGCAAGAGCAATCAAAAAGCATGTTAATCTGGTAATAACCTGACTTGAAAACCTATTGCTGGTTTAATCTATAAGTGAGTTCAAATCCGATTGCAACCTGATATAGATGAAGCTAGATCACCACAAGTACCAACTTCCAACATTCATTTTGACTTGGATAATCGCAAAAGCTAACTCAGAATACAATGTAGTAGAATATGGCAACTTGTTAAGAGGCGGAGATTTGACTTTTCATAGACCTGATGACCAGGTCAGAAAAGAGTCCAGTGTTCATTTTTCAGAATTATAGTCCAGGGATTAGGTAAGATAGAAACTAACAGTTGAAGAAGTCTAACCCATTTACAGCTATGTATTAAAGAACACAACTTAAGCAGCTGCAGTTTAAGTGTGAATCCTTAAATCTTCTTTCTCAGAATCGTATGCACTTGTCAGCATCATATAAATATGGTATAGGCCGAAGGGTTTTGCGCGAGCGTGGCCTTTCACCGTTATCTCATGTCAAGACCAACTTTATTTTCTGTGATATACAACACAATGGCTCAATAACATCAATACCTTAGATCAGTTTCTCTACAAAAACGAGCAGCGACCTTTAATTTAAATGGTAAAGAACTTTAATTTAAGTGGCATTCATGAATGAACCTTAATACATTTGTATCTATATACAGACAGTAAAGAGATGATGACAGTGATATCTATGAGAGATTTGTCAATAACAGTTCCTGAACACTTTTCCTCGTATAATTGACCAGTTCCATTCATTGAAGAACAAGTGGAATTAGTAGTCTTTATGTATAAATGAAAGAGCCTGTGGATTAATTAGAACATTGCAGAAGAGTTTGAAAGGGAAAAGAAAAAAAATTCACTTGATTTTAATTAATATGCTTCTTATCTGTACAGGCCTTGTGCTATACTGTCTCTCATGTAATTGCCTTCTCTTCCGCTACTCTTAGAAACAAAAATATGATACTAAAAAGAAGCAAAGAGGAATAGAAGGGAGGAGTATAGATTAAATAAGGAGTACTGTTTCTAATCTCCACTGACGACCTATTTTCTGATCGCTGCCTCTGAGGCCTTAGCCACAGCTGTCATTCCATCAACTTGAGCTCGAAGAAACATTATGTAGTCTAGGGTTTCCTGAATCAGCGAGATATCATCCATGAATTCTCCACCTGGTACTAGAGTCTTTAACACTTGTGTTCTTTTCTTTACCATTCTGGTGGCTATAGATTTAGCAAGAGTCACTTGAGGCGTTTTACTACTTCTTCTCTTCATCATCACTCTTCGAGCTCGGCAACTTTTCTTCAAGATCTTCTTGCTTCTGAATTGCTTACTGGGCATGGTCGATTCCATCGAAACTTTCTTCAACCTCTCGCACTCGGTAGCTAACAAGTGTCCAACAAGGACTTTCTTGTCGCCTTGCTTTGAAGCATTGGCAATGAGTGCTCGACTCCAGTGAGTCCTACCATTTCTGGTACACGCTATGGCAATATCTGCCGATAACTTTATTGCCTTCTTCCTTTCCAGGACGCTCATGTCCTGCTTCGCCGTGCTGCATAATTGAAGACCATTTACCCATTTCTTAAGAAAGTCTTGCTTCACTGAAGCAGGAGCACGCATTCTGAAGAAGAAATTGCAACAGTACCATGAGAATTATGAGCCAATTCACAAGAAAAAGCATTTCAGGAATCCTATCATAGTTCTACTACACAAAAATCAGGGTATAAACTGTAAAACATATCATGATGAACTAAACTTCGCTGTTCACAGTACTGAACTTCCGAAATAACATTCAGCAATGAACTTTGAAGAAAAAGAAACAAAACCATCAAGAAGAAGTTTGTCAAACAAAAGACGACGAACCTACAAAGAAATATAACTAGGGTTTTAACACGGGCTTCCAGAGTTGAGACTCAACCTAGAACCGGAACATAATACGATAGTGACGCAAAAAATCTCTAAAAGAGCACGTACCTTGTTGGATTATGATCTATCTAGCAAGTCTTGGTATCGAGAAAGAGCAAACTAGATATTCAGACTCTGACAGATAAGTAGAGACAATCTGCAGAGAGAGCGTTACAGTTCTGATGTTCTAGTTCCTGCAGATCCAAGAAAGTGTAATCAATCCCATAACTTGAGAGAAAGAGAGATAGGCATATGAGGGAAAGTAGAATGCAGCAACGCCCCCATTTATTTGCGGAAAGAAGAGTAGTGGTGGGCCTCCGGAGAGAGACACAGCACATGCACGCACATGGCGGCCGTGGCCCACCGCACAAGGCCTCCTGAGGATGTTATAATTTTAGGAGTTTATTTTTTCAGCTATTAATAATAACAACAGATATATTTTTCTGAATTGCATTGCCAAGAATCAGACAGTTCTCGTGAGGCGTGTCAGTTGGTCTTTCAGGTCTTGATCCATCTCCTCATGTATATATGCTTAGGTGATTATCCCCTAACGCGCGAACTTGTTCCAAACTTCTATACATAGAAGCTTTTTAACAATATTAATCATAAACATGTTCTATTTGTGTATAACTTGTCCAAACAGTGGCCACATAAAATGTCTTAGTTCTGTCTTGTCCGAATCAGTATCGTGTCCATTAATTATATCTTCAAAATTGTGGCCAACGTGTCTAGATTTAGAAATAATTATAAGTCGTTAATTAATTAACTTATTTAATATATAATTTGTGACTTATTAGTTATATAAAGTGAACACTTAAATAATGGTAATTGTAAATCTAAAATTGAATATTGAAAGAGTTAACATTAGTTTATATTGAATAAGCTTTTGGTAATTGTATATTAAATTAGGTTACATTGGAAAAGGTCAGAAATATGATGAGGTTCTGAAGAAATTTTTGTTCCTTCTGTGAACAAGCTTACATTGAAACCGAAAACTGTATATTAAAAAGGCCGGAATTAGCAGGAGACAAGATTTGGTGAAAAAGGCGGCACTAAGAAACCAAAGAGATGTCTGAAATACACTTGTTGTTCGTAACTTCCTTCCTGACTCCCATGTAAAAAACAGTGAAGTATTTAACGCAAAGATCCTATTGCATCAGCTTCGTTAATGACCTATCAACAGTGTGTCGATTTAAGGAGGCTCCAGTACAAGGAAAGATACGTACACATGACATTTCAGTAATTCCCTGTTTCTTCAATACGTAGAGGTCATCAACTTTTGTTTACTTATTAGCATATTTGGTAGGTAATACTCAAACAACCTAATATTTGTTCTTAATAACTATATGTACCTCTAGTGCTAGTTGTAAATGTAGGTTGATCCCATTCATTTAGCAAACTTATCTTCCATGAAATTCAGTTGATTTTCTAATGAAGTAACTTACACATATTGAAGTTGTTGATGTTAAAGTTTATGTAAGTTTCATTAAAACTCAATTAAGTTGATAAGTCACGAGATTGAAAAAGATGGAAGAAATGTAATATACATTCAAAGCGGTAATGAAAAAAGCAAAAGGAAAAAAAACAAGGAAATTGGGAATTTTTAAGTTGGGTAAGTGTGATGGTGAGAAAGAAGAATTGGCAGGATCCGGAAAACATGGGGAAGCACATAAGAGGAGCTAAAAGGGACCTACAGAGAAGAGGAATCCTAGGGCATGAGATTTGGCTTTGTGCTCCTGTAGAGTAGAGAAGAAAAAAGAAGTCCCCCCACATGGTCTCCACATGGAGGCTTTAAAAGTTGTGTACTACACTGCTCTCTCCCAAACTTGCATATCTTCCTCAATCATTATTGCTTCTATGCGTCTCTAAACATAATATCACCCCTCTCTTTATATATATTTTCCCATGTATTCTCGATTTGTTAAAGCTTCTTTTTCTTCTTCTTTCATGTTCATATATGTTTTTGATGCATAAACCTATCATAAATTAACTACAAATCCATGTCTTGAAAATACAAAAATTTACTGACCTCGCTTGGCTACTCTATGTTTGACAAGAACTACTCATTTAGCTAGGTTGCTTACATTTACTCTTTTTTTTGTTCTTATTAGCTAACTAAAAGAATATAATATGCTTCGGTTTCACATTATCATACGCGTAATGAACACATACAAGGGCAAGGAATGGTGCGAAATTGAAGAAGCACGATTTCAGGGATTGCTTCATCATTCCGGTTGAGTTATGCTTTAATTAGTCATGCTTGCAATATTTTACCTGTCAATGCACAACATTAAGAACATATAATCATGTACGTTTGCATAACACAAACTGTTCAACTCATTTTTTGCTTTGACCAACATAAAATAATGAATGTAATTATTGATTTGTGCAACATTTTCTCCCATGTATAAGGTCTCTTCTATATCAAATGGAAGTGAATACAAAGAGCTAGCTCATCCAAGCTCCAATTTGATACAATTTAAAGTGAGAAATATGTTAACATATCGATAGATTAAAAAGAAGCAGACGCATGGACAAAGAGCTAGCTGGGGACCATGCAAGCTCTTCTTTTTTTTTTTTTGTAAAATATTTATAGAAAGAAATATCATATGCATGAGATATAATATAAAATATTTATAGAAAGAGAGGCCTCCACCTTTCAATTAATCTGGCCGTATAATACGTGAAGCTGAAGCTGAGGTGTCAATCCCCCGTGATTCACGCCGACGTTTCACTTGTTTTTGACTTATTTGTCACTGACTCAGGGAGATTTATCCCTCCAATAAATTACTCATATATATATATATATATATATATATGTATGTATATATGTATGTATATATATAAACATGTTATTTAACGTGAGATTCCCAAAATTCCCTTCTCATTGTAGCTTCTTCGTGTTCTTATTGTGGTTAAAATAATATAAATCATTTATTTTTTTTTAGAATAATAATAGTAGTAATATATTCGGGAAAATGAAAATGGAAAAGTAACAAATGGAAAAGCCAAAGACCACGTTCTACGGCATGCCGTAGAAGTTGGGCGGGAGAGGAGGGAATGTGTAATCGAGTGCAAACGGGTCTATTAAAAGGAAGCTGGAAGCGATTAAAGTGGGAATGATGGTGCACTCACAAACACAAACCAATGTGTACACGTGGATAGGGTCCACAGATGTCTTCATAAAGGTTTACATGGCTACATGATTCGATGATGGAGAGTATTCCTGCTACAGTGTAGCCCACCCAAGCAAGCCCCGCTATTGGCTCTTTACGCCTACATCCATGGATACATGTGACACCAAATATTGGCCATCCTACTATATTTCTGTTTTTTTTTAATATCTATAAATCTTTAACTTAACTTATTCGGGTGTACATAATAATTATATATTTTAAAGAAATTATTTAATGAATTTATCGTTTTTAAATAATTAATTTAATTTAATTAATACCAGCTTTTAAGTCATTTAAATAAAAATGATTAACTTTTAATCACAACTCAAGTCTAATAAAGACCCTCTTTTGGGTCTTGCATGACCTTCTTCTATTCCAATTTAATTTTTGAAATAAAGGTAAATGAGAATTGTCTAAATTTAAAGAATAAATTATATACTTAAGCATTGTTAAGGACTGTAGGTACTCTTTAAGGGAAATAGTGAAAGAAAGCTAGATGATATTGGTCATATCTTTACAGCTAGAAGTCCGTTTGAATAATTTATGTACTTTTATTGGTGATAATGACCCTCCAATCAAGGATTTGGTCGCTTCTAACTCACTCTAATACAGATTAGGGACACCCTTTTCGTCTTCAACTTGAAGAGATACAAATGAAATGTGTGGCCAATATTATTTTAAGCATTATCTAAAGAGTCCATCTAAGATAGAGCAGCGGCTACAGTATATAAAAAGGGATGCATTTGGGCTGTACTGAATAAGGTTGCACTGTTCTATTGGCATTAGAAAGGGAAAATCTTTGAAGTACTTTTATTAAAAATACATTTCATACCTCAAATTGTAAGTAAATGTACGAACTTAATGGTCTCCGTGTGAATTAATAAAAACTGTTTAAGATGATAAATTCAACGACATTTGCTGGTATATCGCTTTGATGGTGGAAGTTTATTGAAACAGAGGCTCACTCAAATCAAAATCCCATGTGTACGGCATGTGCAATAAAGTTGGTGATGAATTGATTTGATCGAGCGTGGTTACCTTAGCTAGAAAGTGTGTTTGACCTTCAATATAGTGGACAAGAACATCTTTTGGCTTGTCAATTTCACACCGAACTTTGATGCTTCCAAAAGAAAAAAAAAAGTATTATTGAAAACAACCAATCTGGGTCGACCAAATTATCCAAAGCAATGAGTAATTTCATATATATATCATGTAATATTGGCTTCAGATAACTATATAGATAAATTAAAAGGCATAAAGAGACACTGGGGTCCAATTTGGTTAAAGAGGTATCGTTTATACTTTATATGATGAGACGTCTTTTCTAAAATAGATTAAAACTTACTATTTGTGTGAGGAACGGTCATTTGACCATCAACTCTTCACCATCTTATCTATATATTGTTTTATTCGTGTCTTCCAAACATTTTATTCAGCTTGATTATGCTAAATCTCCATTGTATTAAAATAATTGATGATTAAAGTAAGAAGTCAAATAAATTTATTTGGCAAATTAAGTAATTTTGTAAAGGAATATAAATTGACAAATATGGACCCACAAATACATGTCGTTTGATTTGACGTACCAAATTTCGTGAGAGTCTATTGAAATTTAGCTTGGACTATATTTTCCATTTTCTGTCCTCTTTCTCTCTTTTTTCTTTGCTTTCGCAAGGTGAATCAATCTTATGATATAATCGACGGTCTCACGAGTTCACTGATTGCTGACCATTACAAATACGCGATATTCTGGTGCAATGACACTGAGATAACGTTCCTAACAGGCAAAAGATAATAACTAATCTTGGAATTCTTGCTTTTCCAACTTAAACTAGAAGTTTCTATCATCATATAGCCCAGCAGAACAGCCCAGCTCAGGTGAACGATGACGACTGATCGCTAGCTTGTCCTATACATGTATTCTTCTATCTACGTGATTGTAATCAGAGAGAGGTCCTTTTCTAGGAGTTAATACCACACACGTGCGGACATTTATCTTAACATGGACAACCGCGTTTTCAACTTTGGAGATTTCTCAATCAGACACTTGAATGACTTGATACAGGTTCTGGGCTCCAGACAAAGGCTTCTTCTTTACTCCATATAGTTAATCCAGTAATACATATAGACCGCAGAATGTACGCAAGTGATTCATACCGAGGTCCATCGTTGCTATGATCTTGGAGATGTTTCTTTGCTTTGTTTCACCTTTACTCTATGGTTTTTCCCTCTTTTGTTTTCTTGGTAGAGGTACAATATTTTAAATGGAAACTCTCCTTGATTACATCGCCTGGTCGAGATATGCTTTTTAACTACGGCCAATCCTGTCCGTTTCCTAGCTCCTATATATGATCGTGGGTCTCCAGCCATAAAGTCTAGCCACCCAAAGTTAAGCTTCAAGCTCAAGGAAAATGATGCTTAGGGCGATTTGGTCGCCATATGCACCGCCCAGACGAGAACCACATGTTCAACATACGTTTCAGATACTTGGTGGAGGATCATAGGTGTCTTTATTGATGATGACCATTTGTTAAAATGAAAGAACATAACCTGTTACTAAATTCCTGAAACTACTTAGCCCTTTGAGCGAGTTACTTTTGTTCCCAGATTTGGTGCATTTGTTCTTCGAATCTAGTAAATTTAAGAAGTCAAATCCTGAAGTCTCACGTATAAGTTTCACCAAGCAGGTTTTTGTATATGGCTCCCACCATTATGTATTGATTGCAATGATGGAGTGATCATTTCACATGCGAAGGCAATTCCAACAAGCAAACATGGAACCATGACAAAAGGGGGCATATTGTCGTACAGAAACAAGTAGACTTAGTTGTTGACACACTAATGTTAGAATCCGGTGGATGAACTGTAGCTTTCAGTTCTATAGTTGCATCACAGATTACTCCAAGAAAACCGGAAGAAAAAGTGGCGCTTCTGTTTACGAGGACCCCCAAGAAGCCATAGAATAGGGATAGTAGAATCAAGTTACCACCTTTGCCCTATTGAGAAGGTACAATCCCAGTAAAAAGCATAGACAGGACTCATTCCTTATAGCGACAATTCAAGCCTTTTGTCTTGCATATTGACTAACATGAAGTATTAGAAATTGCGTTGTTTCTAAGCCACTTGAATCTTGATATCGACCTTTCGGATTGAGCATTCATAACCTAATATACACTCACTCGATCCTAGTCCCCTAGAGATTCCAACAAAACGAATAATAAAAATAGGTACCGCTTTGTTTCTCGCTTGCATTATGAAGCGGAGTATTACAGGAAGATCAGTATCTAATAGTTTCAAGACGAGACAGGATCTGACCATATCCTATATCTGACTTATTCGTCTAATCATTTACAAGATAGGCGTAAGCTTGTCAATTACAAAGATTAGACTCCCTAACCTAAATACTGTTTAGTGAACAAGTTCCTTCTCAACATGCATAAAATGAGGTCTCATTAAGATGAGTGTCTGCTGTTGTGGTTGAGGATCAGTTGTCGCTTGTCAAGTACCATATAAACTAAAATACTTTACAGCCATCCTGGTAAAGATCAAAACAAGGACGACTCACTCAATCCATATTCATTCACCAGCTTAATGACTTCAGATATACACCTGACCACGTTTAGTGATGTATAACATCAACTAAATCACTACAAGAAAATAGTGAATTACAGACGGATATTACCGACGGAAAAAATCAATTTACTGTCGGTAAACTAAATTACTGACGGCAGAAAACGTCGGTGATTCGGCCGTAGCTAAATTCACCGACGAACCTTGTCCATACCGTCGGTAAACTTACCGACCAAAAAGGTTAGCCGTCGGTAAAATCAACAGAAAAGTTACCGACCGTCTAATATGGTCCGTCGCTAAATTTACCGACCGGTGACATACCCGTATGTAAATTTAGCAT
>JAOTAY010000008.1:489205-505701 GCA_025629805.1 Erythroxylum baracoense | reverse complement strand
AGTGATTGCACGTAGCGCTCCCTTATCTTAGGATATGTATCGGAATGACCTACGGGCGTCCCGGTACGTACCCTAGGGTAATGGGGTGTTACACACTTGCTTTGAGCCTTCAAGTATCTCAACTAGTTTTCATACTTAATTATCATCCATAAATTTTAATTCTTCTTTCATAGCATTGAGCCATTTTTTAGAATTGTTACATTTTATGGCTTCCTTAAATGAGACTGGATTCTTATCAATGCTCAAGTCACACTTATGCTTAAGTGAATACACCACATAATCATTTGATATAGCTGGTCTTTTCCCCTTTATAAAACTTTGTAATACTATTTCTAGCGGTGTCATTTGATCATTTGTGACTTGCACATTATTTACTGGTTCATTATTGACATTCGCTTCTTATGGGTCTGGAATATTAACTTATAGTTCCGAAATATTGCGTGGATGTGATGCAACAAGAGGAATAAAACTTGAGAAGAGACACTATGTGAAGGATTTTCCACCTGAATCTCTTGAATATCTACCTTTCGTGGTTCCCCACTCTTACTGATTTGTCTATTTTCAATGAACCTAGCATTACAAGACTGAACTATTCTTGTACCATGAATAGGATAATAAAATATGTATCCTTTAGACTTTTCTGGATAACCGATGAAGTAACCACTAATGATTCTTGCATCAAGCTTCCTTTCATGAGGATTATAAATCCTTATTTCAACTAGGCAACCCCAAACATACAGGTGCTCAAGTTAAGTTTCCTACCTATCCACAATTCATAAGGTATCGCATGAATTGTGGTACTAGGAACCCTATTAAGTAGATATATAACTATCTTTAATGCATATATCCATAAAGATAAAGGTACATTTGTGTAACTTAACATACTGCTATCTATATCCATAAGAGTATGATTTTTCCTTTCCGCTAAACTATTATGTTGTGGTGTAACAGGCATTGTATACTCTGCATAAATGCCCCAAATTTGAAGAAATTTTGCAAATGGACCTTGACATTATCTATTCTCATCATATTTACCATAATATTCACTACCTCTATCAGACTTTATGACTTTCACTTTTCTATCTAACTACCTTTCTATCTCATTAAAGAACACCTCAAGAATGTCCACTAATTGAGACTTTTCATGTAGTATATAGAGATAACAATAACGTGAATAGTAATCAATAAAGGTGATAAAATACTTTTCACCGTCCCAAGTTTGAATATGAAATAAACCACATATATCAGTGTGTATTAATTCAAGTAACTCAGTGCTTCTTGTGACTGAACTCTTATATATGTGTTTAGTTTGCTTGCCTTTAATGCAATCCACCACACATCTCAGTAAATAAAATCTAGTTAAGGTAAGATTTCACTTTTCACTAACCTCATCACCCTTTCTCTAGATATATGAACTAACCTTTGATGCCACAAGTAAGCAGAGTGTTCATTATGTGTATTACGTTTATTACCGATATTATATTCAACATGAAACAGGGATTCAGAATAATTATCATCAAGGTTGAAATGATATAAGTCATCCATTAATGTACCAGGATCATAATAGTACTGTCGTTTATACAAAGAAAAAAAATCATTTCCAACATTAAAATTAAAACCTATCTTGTCCAACTTACTAACAGAAACTAGGGATGTCAATGGGCCAGCCAAGGCCATGGCGGGTCGTGACCCGGCCCACTGACAGGTTGACTGACTCGTGGCCCATCCTATTGCTCGCTGGGCCATGGCAGGGCTGGGTCAAGCCAGCTCGTGGCCAGGCCCGAGCGGAACATGGTCGACCCGTGGCCCTACCAATTCAGGTCAAAAACGGGCCGGGCCGGGCCGGGATTGTCATCCCTAACAGAAACAAAATTTATAACACATTCAGGAACATAAAGACACTTTTCAAGATCTAGACTACAATTAGTGTTTACGATTAATCTACAAGTTCCTTTTCCTTCTATTCATGCCTTCATTTTGTTACCTATATATAGGAACTCTTTAATTTTATTTATGGTTTAGATCGAAAGGAATCCCTACATAATATGTTACACATGAGTAGTTGCACCTGAATCTAACCACCAGGTATTATTGAGCTCCTCAATAAGATTTGATTCAAAGCATACTGAAACATAGTATTAACGTTTCCTTTCGAACCAAGCCTTTCTCTTAAGGCAATCTTTTTTTAGGTGATCAGCTTTCTTGCATAAGAAATAACACTGCTCTTCATAGATTTGACCCTTATTAACCTTCATTGGGGCTTTGTTTTTCTTGTTGCTCTTCTTTCCTAACTTTCCCTTTCTGCTGCTAGCTTCTTTGTGCATTATAAGATGAACAGAGTATCCCTTCATTTTCTTTAATCTCCTTTCCTCTTGTACTAACATGGCCTTCATTTCTTGAAAGTTTCATTCTCCTTTAGAGTGTTGTAATTAACTTGGAACTGACCATATTCAGGGGGAAGTGAGTTGATGATAAACTGCATTACGAAGGATTCACTCACATCCATGCCCACTGATTTCATCTTTCCAACCATATTTGACATGCATGTTACATGATCATGGATAGGTTATCACCTGTTAAATTTCTTGGTCTTCAATTCGCACATCAAGCTTCCTATAATAGACTTGGCAGCTATGTCTGATTGTGAGTACCCATTGATTTTCATCATGAATTTCCTTGCATTGTCTCTATGAGGCATTGATGGCTTAACATTTTTAGCCATTGTCAATCGCATCAAGTTTAGACTCAACCTATTAGACTTTTCCCAAGTCTCAAAATATGTCTTTTCATCTTGTGTACTAGTTTCAGTAATAATTGCAGGCTTCTATGCAACTAATGCCAAGTCCTTATCCATAATACCCACCTGCAATTGAATTTGTTCAGACCAATCGGTATAGTTTAGCCAATTGAACTTGATCAAACCATTGCCCATAGCTAACAAATTACTAAAAAATGCAAACATAAAAACAAATTCACACATTAATGCCTTGAGTACAATTAATAGATTCAGACAATAATAAACTTTAATATATATATATATATATATTTAAGTTCACCTTTGGATGATACCTAAACAAATATCCTTAATCCATAACAACATATATATACATGATAGACAATCAATCATACTCAAGCCAGTATGCATATTATCTTTGGATATACAAACATAGTCACCAAATAGATCGATAAGTCTCTTTGATGTTATTGATTATAAGAAATGATCCACCTTTGGGTGATCTCCTAACATTATAATTAATAATCTCAATTGTTCAATCTATCTATTATGTCATTCATTAGCACCATATAACATGAATAATTGAAAAAATGCATAATTAAATGTCTAAATATCTATTCAAGCAAGGTTACTTTGTTGACTAATAAGCTTTCTATATAGTAAATATTTAATTATGTTTGGAATTTAACTATAATATTGAAAGTTGATATTATAAAGTCCAAAATTTTTAGGGACAAAATTGTAATTTTTATTACCAGATTGTAATAGTCCATTGACCATCTTCAACCTTTTATTTGTCAAAAAATTTTCTGTCAATCCCAACAAATTATGCCTAAAGACTTTTGACAATAAACCTCACACATACAAGCATTCCAGAAACTTTCAGTCCAATTCCAAACAATCAGTTCTTTATAATTATAAAGCTAAAGCTTTTCAATAATGAGGCTCACGAAATACAAACCTTTTGTTTTCCAGAATTACTAATGCAATAAATAATAAATTTATCACAAATCTAAAACCTTTGATGGTGGTCCGTGAAAACTTTTTCTTTTAAATTTTATTTTACACACTCATGGACACTCTTCTCTCCAACTTTTATTCCTTTTAAAACGTAACAAGTCAAACCATAATTAATGCATGTACGTACTTAATACCAATCCTTTTGCTTTTCAGAATTCATACAATTACAGTAAACAATTAATGCAACATAAACCTTTAATGGTAGGCCATATAAACATGAAAACGTGGTTCCACTAGAGTCTTTAGATTCGGTGTATATCGGTCTCAGAAAACCTAAAACTTAATAGTTATTCCAACAACAGAAGTATACAAGGCATTAATTCTATAGTTGTTACAATCTCTTACTTGTTATTACAAAGGTATCGTTAAATAGATTAATTCAAACCCAATCAAAAGCTCACAAAAATTGAGAAACAAGATGGCTGAGATCAAGTGCTTAAAACTGAATCAATATATAATTTTTCTATAACCGTAAATCTATATTAATCGCTATCATGAATTATGGGGTTAACTCTAATGTAAATTAAAGTGTCTCTGATACCACATGTAAATTTAAACTTTAACAATCTAAGCAATATTTCAAGCCTAGAATTCATCCAAAATCATCTATGACACAATTAATTCAATACCTTCAAACTCTAAGATTCGTGATATAAACAAAAAAGAAAAAATACTAACTTTGATCTAAACTCGTGTAATCCCTTCTTGTTTACAAATAACTTCTTTTTGCAAAAGCTTTATCCACTGTCGTCTTCCTCCCTTTCTTCATATTTTTCAATGGCGCAAGAACGTATGTATTTTGATATCTGTTAACTTTTCATGATGAAGGGAGAGGGAAGAATTTTTTTATTAATTAATCCTGATGATTCTAATTTCCTTTACAAGCCCAATAATTATTATTTTAGGTCTACTTCATATTAGAATCAAATACAGTAATATGAATCACACTTTATGATTATTAAATTAATCTAACATAAGCTAAGTCTAGTTCAATGCTGTTTGCCTACATTGATAGGTTTTGGCCAAGTTATAGCTTGAAAATTGCTCCAATTTGTATGTCTTCTTCTAGTTGTTACAATGTAGGAGTTCATTTGACAAGTAGGAGTAGTCTAATTAGTTTCAACTCCTCACTTAAGGCTCTCCTTTGTAAGAAGTCCTGAGTTCGAGTTACTAAAGGGGGGCAGAGAGGGAATGTTCCCTATTGATGATCCTCTAGCCTCTTGGGTATGCTCCTGGTCGAATCAATTGCAGACGTCTCACTTCTAGCGACAGTGTGGGAGTTAGAACTACTAGGGAATCTAGGGCTGATGGGAACCTGATACTAAGTAGGGCCAGTGATCAATCAGCAGTTGACCAATCAGTACGTGACGACTCCTTGTACGCAGAAATGTATAGGCTACGTAGGAACCTGAAGAACTTTAGAGTTCTAGATTTACCTTCTCTAGAACTCTTGAGGTGGGGTCTTAGGAGGTTAAGATTAGTCTAAAGAAGTCGAGTTACTTAATGTATATCTAAAAAAAATGTAGGAGTTCTCTTAAATGGAACCGACAAAGTTGCAACTCCAGTTGAAAAGCTGATACTGTAAATAAATATCGATCATTCTTCAACATTGGACTGTGAAGATTGTCTTGTCATAGGAAGAAGATTGCTTATTGGGCACAAATTTGGAACTGCTTCAGTACTCGTGCTCAAATGACTTCTAACTTGGAACAATAATTTTAATACAATTGTAATAAAATGTGATAATTAATAATTATAATATTGCAGCGATAATTATTATTTTGCTAAACAATTTGAAGTTTTGAAGAGACTCGTTAATATCTAATATTGTTATTTTTTAATTGAATTTTTTAATTTTTTACATAAAATTTGAATTAATAATATATTATTTTATGATATTCATGTATAAAGAACATTAATGAGAATACTTGAATATTATTATATTAAATTAAGTTAAAATTAATTGATCAATTCAAAATTTACATCGAATTATTCTAATGGATGTAATATCACATTTCCATCATTGCATGTCTTCAAGATATCGTTAAATAGGAAGATTTAGAGATCGGTACCATTACCCTTTATAACATCTTGTTCCCGTAACTACTTCACTCCCAATCTTTAGCTATATTTAGATGAATTCACATAAACATTAACTAAAAGTGGAGAAGAGAATTTTCCTAAATTAAAATTTGGAGGAGTCCTAAAGGAGGAGACGGGAACAACTTCTCAAATGCAAAGGATAGCAGCTTCATCATGATTGAAGGGGACTGTTTAGGACAAATGAACCTTGGAACTTAATTCTGAATTACATATTAAGCTTATAAGAAACCAATACACAAGAAATAAAGCACATTGGGTTGAATTTGCAATGCAATGTGCTTTATTGCAACTAAATTTCTTGAATTTCTAACAAACCATATATGTAAAATATTAAAGTGGATAAATTTTCTCAAAATTTTTTTAAAAAGTTATACTTGGAGGTATTTCACACAGGTTTGAATCCATGTTTTAGAGCAGCATTCCAGACAAGATCGATCTTTTCCACGTCCACTGCACCAACTTCGTGGTGAGTCCACCCTTCTAACAGGTGAACCACGCCTCCTGCATGACATGCGTGAACTGCTCCTCTTTCCATGGTATACTGTTACAACATCAACAACAACAAATTCAGACGTGTAAGAGTTCCGAACTAGTTATTGCTTCATAAAGTTGTCGTCATACGGTGTTTTGTCGTTTGGACTGTTGTTGAAATTGGAACACCAATGCATACGGAAATGAAGGACGGTCCTATGATCTTTGTTCCCCCTTTTTAAAGTCTTTATCTGTCCGTTTCGGTGAATTTGTCACTGTATTTTGTCTTTCTTGTACCCTTTCTTATGATTTGATCGTGCTACTGATTTATGGCAGCCAAGATTTTTATACTGATCAGTAAATAAAGTACGTCTGAAAAACAAGGTGAACCTACCTCGCAACTTCCAAGGCCTCGAACATCATCTGGCAGTTTCATAGCTGCCAGATCACCATAAGTGCAGTCTCTCCTAAATGACAAGATGGGTGGGACCACGAATTGGTGGAAATGAGTTCCAGGTGGAGCCCAACTTTGCTCTCTTGGTGTGATCCACTTACCAACGATCCAAGTCTACAAATTTTTACCCATCACCATGACAACACAATAAATCTCAGAAACTGGAAAATATCTGTGGAATGTCTTACTTTCAATTGAAATTGGATATCAGGTTCCAGATTAGATATTTTAAATGAAAAGAAAGTGTCACTAGGCTTGTCAAATTGAATGTACCTTGCAGTGTTGAGCTGCTTGGTACTTGGTCACCTGGACTAGAAAGCTTTGGCAATCCAGTGGGGCCTCCTTTTGGATTTTTTGGAATCTTTCTGTTGATAGAGTCAGCATCTGTATTGATTAATCAACCCATCAAAATAAATTCTACGAACATGTAAAACCAGCATGCAAATATGCAGGTTAAAGGACACTTACAAGGACTCTGACTTTCTTTTCGCAGAGATAGAGAGCAATTGCTCTTCCAAGCTTGGAAGTGGCTCCAGTTAAGAACACTTCCTTTACATCCTTGGGGATCCCATTGAGTATAACTGCAGCAGTTAAGGTGTTCCCATGAACGACTCGAACTTTAAGGTCTGGAAGCTTGTTGACAAACAGTGTTCCACCGCCATTAAGAGCTTCATTCTGTAACAAATTTTTTTTTTCAGAAAAATAAGAATCGAACTACACTGACATGTCCATTAATAATGGACCGATTTTGAGGTTTGATGGCAAATGCAATCGTCTCA
Organism: Erythroxylum baracoense; assembly: GCA_025629805.1. Taxonomy (NCBI): domain Eukaryota; kingdom Viridiplantae; phylum Streptophyta; class Magnoliopsida; order Malpighiales; family Erythroxylaceae; genus Erythroxylum; species Erythroxylum baracoense. Next base: position 498,140 of record JAOTAY010000008.1, on the reverse strand, counting down.
ATTTACTAGCGTAAGCTGACTAGTTCACTACTTCCATACCTACTTCATTAATAAACCGTTCTTTCACATGAAAGCTTCAAGTCAAGAAAGGATTGCGAAAAATCTGCCATCTGACTACTTCAACGAGAAAGCAGCTTGGTCGTGATAGAGACCACTTATTCTTAAACAGCATATGAACAGCACACTTTGGCACTAAAAGAGATAGGTCCCAGTTTCCATTGTAGATACTGTTTTGACATCTCATACATAATTAATATCTTTCAACAAACTTGATTAAAAAAAAGGAATCCACAGAATGGGCTAAAGTTTCCCTGTTTATATAAGCTCTTCAAGTCAAAGTACAGAAAGCAAAATTGGAACTTCATGCCCGTGAGCCTCATAATTTATTGACCCTTATCCCTTTCCCTCACCTATTCACACTTCAGATCAAACACAAAATCGAAATGAAAAAGAGAGAGTGAGAACTTGGTAATAACTCGGGAATTGAACCCAATGTGCAAACCTTGTTCAAAGCAGCAAGGCTAATAACTTTCACCCCAAGTTTGTCAGCTCTGAGAATGGCGTCTTCTATTTGATTATTAATGCCCTTCGCAGCAAATGGCAAGAAGTACTAGCAAAACAAGATATCGTCACATATATACTATGTCCCTGAACAAGATTTAACAACGTTAATTAAACAAAATGAACCAAATTTCAGCCAACCTGAAAGCCAAACCGAGGTACAACCCATGTTTGGTGCAACCTGCCTCTGAGATTGTAGAAAGAAACTAAGAAAGTTTTAGCAGCAGCCCACATTATGAGCATAACAATAAAAGCCAGAGGCCAGAAAGGTAGCAGAAAAACCCTCGTCGAGTAGGGCAATGCTGCAAATGATCGGTTAACGAAGGGTGCGTGCATTGAAGATGTTACATCAACCACATGAGCTAAGAATACGAAATCAGCTACCTTTTCATCTGCATTAAAAGTAGATCCCGAGTCAATCTTCCTTGTAACAACTTACAGAAAATTAATTGATGTGATAGAACAACAAAAACAAAGTTTAAGCTATCCAATTTGTCAAGTTCTAATTGTGTTCGCATCCCGAAGGTAAAACTAGAAACTTCATCGATTAATTGGATGTCATTTTCCTATTTAATTAGTTAACCAATCAATCCAATGCATATATGTGTCACTATAATAATTCCTGGTGAGGACTTATCATTAAGAATCATCCGCTTTCACATTTTACAACGCATTCCGAGCTTACTACTTTATCTGGAATTTCCCTTTCAAATTGAATGATCTGAGTCTGAATTTTACACTAGTAACAAGGAACATTGGAAACTCCATTTAATGCAGTATAAGTTAGACCGTGATAATTCAAGACTATGTTTCAGGAGTTACCGTTGTTTGTATTAACTTTCTTGTGCAGATCCCAAGACTCGGAATTTAGGGTTTTCCATAACGCATCAAAGAGGGGCATAAAAAGGCAGAAATTAGTTTTTGTTTTCATATCCGTGTGATGCAGACTGTGATACCTGCAAAAGAAAATGTAAATAACACGCTTAATCCACATAAGAAATAAAACCGCAAGAGGTATGCAATTATCTCGCTACTTACTCTCATCTGCTGTTAAACAGATAAAAGTAGTGACGAGGATTGAGAAAGTTTTGGCTGAAAGTCAAATGGCCTTTATAGATTGCATAGCAAAAATATATGGAGATCATGCCATTATTAAGGGGACAAGATACGATTATCACTGCATAAGGTGATGAAGTTGCTCGTACACACTTCCGAAATTCCGTTCACAGAACTAAATTATTATTTTCGGAAGTTGCTTAGCGTAAAAAGTTAAAGAAAAAAAAGATATAGGATTGGCCTTTTTCTAGGGAACTATTTATGGAACCAACATGTGTACTTCGAGCTCCATTGAGTCCTTGAATATAGGTTTTGTTTTATGGTGAAATTGAATGCATTTTTTGTGGCTGTGTAATGGTGACAACTGACAACTGTGACTTTTAACCAAGCAAATGAAGAAGATAATTAGTTTTGTGCTTACGATGAGTTGTAGAGAAGGTATCTAAGGAAAGGAAATCTCTCAAACAGGTGATAAGGGACAACTTCAACATTACTATGGCCCAAGCATCTGAGAAAATCAAATGCCAGAAGATAGCCATAGAGTGTGACTTTTGATCCATATCCCATCACAAAAGTCCCAATTATTGGAATACTTGTGATCACTGTTAGTAACAGATGTTCCAAAAGTGTTGCATTTGCACCTGCACCAAATTTGATAAAAAAAACAACGTAAAGAAACGAACTTTGAAGTGCCCGATTCTTGGACAGAAACTCTTTAAGGTTGTTTTCTTACCCGTGAATGGGTGTACTACCGGAGACGAGTGGTGGAGTGAATGGTAATGCTTGAAGAGGTAACTTGTGTGAAAACATCTGTGTAGCCAATAGTATAGAGGCTCAGAAATGGCCACGTGAAGGATCAAGATGGTGAAAAGACCACCTGTGTTCCAGATAGGAGCATCTTCAAGAAATGATGGGAATATAACACATGCCATTGAAGAAATGAGTGCTTGGAGAAGAATGAAATTGTCCCTGCAAAAACACAAACATAGATGCAACTCGTCTCTAAGTATGCCAATTCCCGTATGAATATAGATTTTGATGAGAAGAAACAGAAGATTGAATCTTTTTTGGTTCCTGGAAAAGCTTACCAATCCCATTCCTTGTCTATCTGCTTGAAATCATAACCCTCCTGGTTAATCCGATATTTTCGGTTCAGGAAAAGCATGCTGGAGAAGTTACTCCAGAGAAAATAAACAAACCCTCTCAGAGAAAACAAAACAAGAATATTTAGACACCAATCAACCTTGAAGCTTCCCTCTTGAATTCTTGAATACGTGATTTTCGAAATAATAGGAGCATAGAGCAGATACTGCATACAGAAACAAACCATATCAATTTTAAGCAACCAACTTCATGAATTTCAAGCTGTGGTAAGATTAAGAAAACATAGGCTTTTACTAAGAGTTTCCTCTACCTTATAAGTTCCAAAGTTCTCCCATGGCCAAGCCGACAACGGAGCCACCATTTTTCCCTACTCCAAAATTTGATCTTCTGATGATGGTCTGAATCTGCTTCCTTCTTCAGGTTATATAGTATATACCTTTGTGAGCCAATCAATTACAGGGGCACAAAAATGGCAAGATACATATGAGAGAATAAACCAAAAGACCAAACTAATGTCCTAGATAATAGAAAAAAGTAAACAGAAGCAGCCCCGAGACTAGGAAATAGAGATAAAGAATTGATGTTCTCGTGCACTACTTTTTGGAGTTGTTCTCTACAAAAGGTTCATATTCAACGCTAAGACCTTATAAACACTTCACCTTGAATACCACCTAACTTATATAGCTAGAAAGGAGAAAACAAGCCTTGTTTGATGTGTCGCCAGTCACAGCTTTCTTTATAACATTTTTGAAATGATCAATTAGTGACCAAAAGTCGCGAACCAGCTATGACCGATGGTCGAGCAATACTAGGAATTAATGACTATGGTTGAGGAATGGGAGATCACATCGCTGACGGTTGGACACTGACTTCTTATTATTGCCTGAACGCATATGGTCGGCTACATTACCGATCATTAAAGCAGAGTTACCATTATTAATGTTAGAGGTGAGAAATTAATTTATACTAGAGTTTAGTGTCAATCATTTAAATTGAATATATCCTTTAACTTTGAATAATTTATTCAAAATATGCAATTTATATATTATTAGATATTCTTTAAGATTGATCTTTGAACACCCTTAATATCAAAAGTTTCGATAATGCAAAAGCCATTGTTGTAAAAATTACTAAGCTCACGTTTTTCCAAAATTAACACACAAAATGATGTTGTAGCACGTAAAGTGCACAAATATCTACATAGGTCTAGCTTGACTAATTTGAGATTGAATTAAGTATGGCTTTTTTTTCCTTTCTGTTTTCACAAAGAAGTTGAAGTAGGATCTAAGCCAATTAACCTTATCTTAAGTGCCAACATGCAATACCCGATTGATGCAGACCAGACTTAACTATCTAACTCTTTTCAAGGGCTATAATGGGCAAATAAATCGTCTAAATGAGTTTGGAAATGCATATCCACATCAATCTTCATTACTGTTAAGGTAAAATCCGCCTTAAAACATGGAAATCCATTAATATATGTTAGAAGTTAATGTGTGACAAGTTAATGAAGAGGGGTTTGATTCGTACACGAAATTAAACTGACTAAATGTAGGTTTACCAGAAAACAGCACGATTCCGTGGAAAATGCAAAGAGGATGATACATGTGCAATCCATTCTAACAATTAAGTTTACATTAGTTGGGCAAACATATATAAGGAAGTTTTATGTATTTTACGATGGTAAAATGAATTTTGAATTTTTGAGTATATTTTCATTAAATAATTGGGCTCAAATATATTAAAAAATAAAGCATTTACATTTAAAAATGAAAATTATTTGAAAATACTCTCTTCTGTGTTGTTGATGATGAGGTATTTGGGTGGCTTTGGACAATTAACTACGGTTACCTATTGTCAATGTTAATTGAACCTGGAAGACAAATCAGGCAGATTTGTCGGTGAGGTTTTGGTTGTTTCCCAACTGTTTCATAAATTTAGTTAGATGAGACGAAGACTTAAGAGATAAGACATTGGTCTTGTCCTAGCAGTTGAGAGTCTGTTACAACCAATTCTACACTTACTCTAGAAGTCAATAACACACTGATACGTAAATGCATGTCGCTTGCTTTCTTTCTATTAAATAACCATGGCGAATAGGTTGTGGATAAGGAAGATGTTAATGACAGTACTACTACTGGTTGTGACTGTGTGACCAGCACAACACCTATAACCTATCTCATTAGCCTGGTAAGTGCTAAACGAATTGTATCCTACAACGAAGGCAAAAGACCTACTACATAACAAACAGTTTGAAGGGTCAGGTACAACTACACTTTGCTCTTTATCACTAACTAAATCATGCCAGGGCTTGGGGAAGTCTACTTATTGTAGTTAGGCTTCAGGAGTCAACTTGGAACGGCCAAAAGTTTGATGAGGTGCAAATTATACAATTTGAATATTAATTTTTATCATTAATAGGAATACGATTGAAGAAGCTTGCTTTGCTTTTACCGTAGGATTATCAGTTATTATTACTTGCAAGCCTTTAATGTTAATTACTTTTCAAGGATGTCATCGTCGAATATATTTTTCGAGAGGTCAATGTAGTAGCTAATAAACTCATAGGACTAAGACGCTACTATCCACTTAGTATATTCGTACATCGATCTTCATCGAATTCCATTATTAAGAGCATTCGTATTGATAATTCTTATTGTTCTATTTTCTGACCAAGCTGTTGATGTTTGCTTGATTTTTTTCACAAAAAAGAAAAAAGGATAGATGTATGGGAAAAAAAAGAGTTACGAAAGTTTTACTGTCACTCAAATCGGCTTGTCCAAGTGCAAAAATTTACCGAGACTGTGAGATTGCAACAGTTGATCCTGTAGAGATACAGGACCTGAAAGCAGAAAGGCAATATGCCAATTAATGAATGACGAATTAATTTTTTTCCTAATTCTTAGATTAAAGTTAAAAGTTTTGGACCTTTTTTTTAATAATTTATTCAAAAATATTTTGTGACATTTTAAATTATAAAAGTCGATTTGATGGTGAATATTTTTCAAATTATTTTAATATAAATTATTACTTGTATATTTAATAATGTTTATATATAGATACTCTCGTATAACTACAATTAACTATGCATATTAAAAAAATTTGTATAGTTTTAACATAATATTTTTAAAATATTTTGAAGATACGAGATATTAATTTAATCGAAAATAAAATCTCTATTTAATAGAAATAAGGTTGAATATTATCAAATTTTATAAAATTCTACGTCTCAGCGAGACTTTAACGGAGTGTTGATGACGATGATAGAATATTAATTTAATAATTTTAAATTTGTCTATATGCATTTGAAAAAGGTGTTATATAACAAGTTCAAGTTTTAAAGATTCCAAATTATCCATCTTTTATATAAAAAGTGCACATTCGTCATCCAAATTTTAATGGAAAAAACATGATGATTTTTTAAATTCAATTTTATCTTGTAATGTTATTATGTCAATTCAAAATTACAGAAATTATTTTTGAGATTAAACATTAACCATTTCCTTAATTATTTGGTAAGACTAAGATATCAATTTTTTTCATAAAATGAGAGGGAATATAGAAAAAAACACTCGTGTATGTATCCAACGACAACTCTCCATTACCTATGGAGTTACTAGCGCAGCAACCACCATTTTATCTTCACATTTAGCATTTACTTACATCATACCCTGAAAATTAGTCTTTCTTTTTGTTAATTTAGAGTATATTCTATATTTTTATAAATTGAGGAAAAGAACTCAAGCGATGCTTGCCAACTTGCTATGAGGAGTCTTGAAAAATAAATTGTATACGGCAAACTTTAAGTGGATTATATGTAAGTCATGCATGATTAATGCTACGGTAACCTCCACATGCTGCAATATAATATATATATATATATATATAAGTCATGGATGATTAATGCTACGGTAACCTCCACATGCTGCAAATAATATTCTTAACATCCAACCAAAAATGAGATGACCTAATCACACCAATTTTCAACACATACTTCAAGAATGGGCGATGACTAACCCCATTAAAACCCATCACGATCTTTTGTCTGCCCAGTAAAACCCTTATGTTCCACAAAAAGCATAAGTAAAACATAAAACTATGTGTACAATCTATAAGATAGGGAGATAGGAAGTTATGTCTTGTAATTAATTCTTAGCATGTTCTTGACCTTATTGCGAAATGGTAGAGCTTTTTTCTTCTACTTTTATAAGGGAAGATGGTGATTGAAAAGGTGGCACGTAACAAATTTTCTTTTCCCTGGCCTAAAATCAAATCTCACCTTGAGATGGAAATTAAACAGATTAATCACTTTATTAACATCAGTACTCTTGAAATAGTTGGAAGTTGAATGACTTGAATTTAAGCTCCATTTAACATTGGTGTTGCTTAATTACAAAAAAAAAAAGAAAAACAACAGTGAAGATTAAGATCAGAGTGAATATAATTATCTTGGTTTTGAGTAAATTCTAAATCAACTACAATATAACAATGTTTAACAAATGTGTATCGTTGTTAGCGTTTTGGTGCTGCTAAGCAAAGCTAGAGAAAAACTTAAAAGACATTTTTTGGAGGCCCCGTTAGAATATCTTTTTGTTTAGTGTAGCATTTGATCTTATATGAACTTCAAGTGAGATCTGATACACATTCATCACATCTATCTTATGGACCAAACGTAATTAGTGGAAGAGAACTCTTCAAAAGCCCTTGAAATTGAGATAGGAGATTTGAATTCCTTAATTAAGATTACGCTGTATGCGGGAGATATAAAGTTGTCTTGTGCGTAAGATCTTGTGATTGGTCGGTTAATAAAAGAAGGATCTCTCTTAAATTGCTATTGCTTATACTTCCCAATTTTGATTAATTGGAAATAAAAATAAGGAGTAGCTAAAGAACAAAATAAGAAATAGCCGGTTACTTCTAGGAACCAAAACCTCCTAAAGAACTAAAAGAGCTAGTTTAGTGAATAAAAGAATACTTCCCCTTTATTCATCTAATTTGTTGCTAATAAATAAAGAAATAGTTCAACCACTCTCTAATATTTCAGCAACTACATATCAAAAACAATAACAATAACATTGACTAATTCAAATTTCAAATAACAACTTACGAAGACTTATTCAAACTAGAATTAGATAAGTGGTTAATGGAGTGAACAGGTGTCCACTCCTTTCAACTCAACTAAGACTTATTCAAACTAGAACCAGGACAAGTGGCCAGTGGATTTAATAGGTATTCACTCTCATAAGTTACTTGACATTCCTCCCCTATAGATTTTTTCCTTGTTCTTAAGGAAGAATTTAGGAAAACGAATCTATAGTTCTTGATAATCCTCCCAAGTTGCTTCCGCTAGAGAAAGACCTTGCCAATGAACTAAAACCTTTTCTTTGTTTATGTTCTTTCTCTTTTCAAGAATAGCATGAGGAACAACAGTGAGGGACTTTTCATTTGTCGTTATGATTGGCAAATCTTCTTGAGCCTTCACATTAGCTCCAATTGTCTTCTTAGGCCAAGGCACATGAAACACCAGGTGAAGTTTAAAGTCTGTTGAAAGCTTCAACTTATAGGCTACAGGACCAATTTTTTCGACAACTTCAAGTGAGCCATAATATCGTGGTGACAACTTGTGGTTCCTGCAGATAGCTAAGGACGTTTGCCTATATGGTTGCAATCTCAAGTGAACAAAATCTCCAATGTCAAAACTTCTCTCACTTCTTTGAGCATCATAGAATTTTTTCACACGTTGTTGAGCCAAAGCTAGATGATCTCTAAGCCCCTTTAAAATCGTTTCTCGAGCTCGCAATTCTTGATCCACAACTTTTACTTTTGCAGGTAGAAATGACAATTTTGGCACGGGCAACCCACGGGCCAAAATAGTTCGGCACTGATTGGGCCACGAGCCAACTTTTAATATAAATTATTACTTGTATATTTAATAATGTTTATATATAAATTCTCTCGTATAACTACAATTAACTATGTATATTAAAAATTTTTGTATAGTTTTAACATAATATTTTTAAAATATTTTGAAGATACGAGATATTAATTCAATCGAAAATAAAATCTCTATTTAATAGAAATAAGGTTGAATATTATCAAATTTTATAAAAATCTACGTCTCAGCGAAACTTTAACGAAGTGTTGATGACGATGATAGAATATTAATTTAATAATTTTAAATTTGTCTATATGCATTTGAAAAAGGTGTTATATA
>JAOTAY010000008.1:462671-478934 GCA_025629805.1 Erythroxylum baracoense | reverse complement strand
GGATGACCTAGATAGTTGATGTATTTCTTCCTCTTTCATAGTATCTGTATTAGGGTTTTTGTATGTACAGATTGTACGGTATGACGATGTATAAACTGTTGATTTTGAGTAATGAAAAGAGGAAGAGTTTGGTTTTAAAAATCTTGTGTTTTACAATTACTGCTTTAATTATTCAAATTGATATGATGCCATGTGGAGTATTGTAGTGATCTTACGTAGCGCTCCCTTATCATAGGATATGTATCGGAATGACCTACGGGCGTCCCGGTGCATACCTTACGGTGAGGGGGTGTCATAGTCTGGTCAGCCCATTGGACATCTCTATTTGTAGTACCTGGTATATATGTTAAAAGCGAAGGAGGAGGCCTCCCATAAATAACCTCATACAGTGTCTTTTTTGTAGAAGAATGGATAATGGTGTTATAACAATAAGCAACCCAAGGAATCCACTTAAGACTGCTTCTGTCTATCCGTCAGTTTAAGGGTGGTATGATGAGCTGAAATTGAAGCTGGTCCCCTATAAATTGAACAACTCCTTCCAAAATATACTGGTGAAAGTGGGGTTTCTATCACATACTATACTTGCAGGCATTCCATACAACTTGAATATTTGCTCAAAAAACACTTCTGCCATGATCACAACAGAGTAAGGATGAGAAATAGGAATGAAATGAACAATTTTGAAAGACGATCAACAACATCATCTATTGAAATATGTGACCAAACCTGAACGGGAATTGGAAGTGTTTGCAATAATCCTGCTTGTTTAATATTTTCTGTTTTATTTCTCTGGCAGGTTTTAGACCTCGTATGGCTTCAAGAAGACTTTCTCTCATGCCCTGTCAATAAAATACAGATCTTACTTGATAAAGAAACTTATGGTACCCTTCATAACTGCTGGAATGCATTTCCTTGACAATAATAACAATTAACTGGATTCAATTGGTAAATAAATTATATTCTTGGAGTGAAAAATTCCTTCCTTATATTCCCATAGATCCATGGCCTCTCCTTGTTGACAGAGTTTAACTAATTCTTGCAATTTTGGATTGCTTTAAACTTCCTCTTTTATCGATTTCAGCCAACTTGCAATTGGTGTTGATATAGCCATCAACTCTTTTTCATGAATTCGGGACAACACATCTGCTGCACAATTATCCTTACCCTTCTTACATTCTATGTCAAAATCATACCCCATCAGTTTGGCCAACCACTTTTCTTGAGCTGGAGTAGTGATCCTTTGCTCCCATAAGTGCTTCAAACTTCTTTGATCAGTGCGAACAATGAATTGTCTCCCCATCAAATAAGGTCTCCATTTTTTAATCGCACAGATTAGTGCTAACATTTCTTTATCATAAGCTGATAGTTGTAAGTTTCTATCTTATAAGGCCTGGTTGTAGAAATCAATTGGATTCTTGTTTTGCATAAGAATTTTGCCTACACCGGTTCCAGATGCATCACATTAGACTTCAAATGGTTAATTGAAATTAAGAAGAGCCAACACCAACATTTGCGTTATCACTTATTTAAGCGATGCAAAAGCTTTATCTGCTCTAGAATTCCACAATAATTTTCCTTTTTTCAGCAATTGTGTTAATAGAGCTGCCACCTTCCCGTAATTCATAATAAATTTTCAATAGTACCCAGTTAGTCTGAGGAAGCCTCACAATTGCTTAATAGTTTTTGGTCTTGGCCAATCTTGAATAGCAGAAATCTTGTCTAGATCAACAGCAACACCATCTTTGGAAATTATATGCCCCAATTATTTCACTTCAGAAATTTTGTCTGGATCAACAGCAACACCATCGTTGGAAATTATATGCCCCAAATATTTCACTTCCCTCTGAGCAAAGATAAACTTTTCCTTTTTGACAAACAACTGGTGAGTTCTTAAAATATTAAAAATGCCCTCAATATGCCTCATATGCTCTTCCCAATTTTTTCTATAAATCAAAATATCGTCAAAAATATCATAATAAAATTTCAAAGGTAAGGTTTAAATACCTCATTCATTAGCAACTGGAAAGTAGACGGGGCATTTGTCAACCTGAATGGCATCACTGTGAACTCATAGTGTCCATGGTGAGTCCGAAAAGTAATTTTTGGGATGTCTTGATTCCATATTCATATCTGACAGTAACCTAATCTCAAATTTAGTTTCGTGAAAAACTTAGCACCTTGTAACTCGTCCAGTAGTTCATCAATAACAGGGGAAAGGAAACTTCTCTTTAATGGCGACCTGGTTAAGTGCTCGATAATTGACACATAACCTTTAAGAACCCTCATACTTTCTAACCAGCAAAACAAGAGATGAGTATAAGCTCTGGCTTAGACGTATGATACCAGATGTTAGCATTTCTTTCACAAGTTTTTTATTTCATTTTTTTGGTATGGAGGATATTGATATGGTCGTGCACAAAGTGGTTCACATCCTTATTTTAGGATAATTTTATAATCATAGCTTCGTAGTGGAGGTAACCCTTGAGGCTCTTCAAAAATATCTTAATAAGAATATAAAAAAGACTTCAGTTTTAGGTTAGTTAAACTCAATTGAAACAAGAGCCACGTGCACCTAATGCCAAAGTGGTAATGGAATTTATCTACACGATGATCCCTTCCTTATTCTTTTTGATTTCCTTTCTCATTTCCAACCCATCCACTAGTTTATTAATTGAAGTTGACAGCCCTGTGAGATTGATTTTTTTTCCATTCGTCTCAAATTGCATTAATAATTGAGAGAAATCCATAAAATTGGGCCTAATGTACTCAACGATTGAGCCCCAAAGATAGCATCACAACCCACTAAGGAGATTAAATAAAAATCTGCAATAATTAACTTGCCTTGAATCATTAAACTTGCCCCATTACAACATCCCATGCTAGCAATTTTCTCATCATTGGCCACTGTAACTTTAAACTTTTCTTTTGCATTAGGTATGATCCCCAATCTTCCTGCAATCTTACTATCCAAGAAATTGTGGGTACTACCAGAGTTTATTAGGATAATAATTTGTTGTTGGGCTAATCGACTATGAACCTTCATTGTTTGCGAAGCTTTAGTACCATAAATAGCATTGATTGAAATCCCCGGTGTCTCTAATTGTTGATTTCTTCAATCTCCATATCAATATCCGCATCTTCATCTTAATCATCAGACCATTTCCTTTCAATAAGGAACAACTTTTTGCATCTATGCCCGGGGCTGAATTTCTCATTGCAATTAAAGCATAGTGCTTTTTCTCTTCTTTCCTTAAGCTCAATTGGAGTTGATTTTTTAATTGGCATAGTAGTATCCTATCGTATGGTTGAAGAAATTGGGTTTGCCTTTTGTGACTCAGTTTGAGCACTGTGACGAGCGGAATTATCTTTTGCCTCATATATTCTCGCTAGGCCAATTGCTGCAGAAAGAGATGTAGGCTTGCAAAGATGAACTTCAGTTTTGATACTCTCTTTTAAGCCACTCACAAAACAACTAACTTGTTGGGTGGGTGAAAGTCATTTTACCCGAATAAGAAGCTTCTCAAATTGTGTCTGGTAGTCTCTTACAGAACCAAATTGTTGCAACTTAGTTAAGTCTCTAAAAAAGCCTTGATATTATGTGGGGTCACACCTATCATGCAAACTTTGCTTGAAATCTTCCCATGCCATTTGCCGCATCTCGTTCTTGATAAGTTGAAACCACAATTGCGCCTCATTTTTCAGGTTAAATGAAGCCAATGGCACTCTCCCCTCTTATGCTGTCTTATAGATTTCAAAAAATTGTTCAATTCTGCAAATCAATTCAGTTTGGTCCCCTTGTCCGCTATATCAAGGAAAATCCAATTTCACAAACTTAGGCATGTAGACATTGTTGGAAGAACCTTTAAGGTTAGTTAATGCATGACTATTTCATCACCCTTTATTATTTCTGGTTTGGCTATGGAAGCTTTCTACTACCTGACTTTTATTTACATAGATGACATCCAAATGAGCATTGATTGCAGCAAACATCTCCTGCATCTCTTTTAGAATCTTTTCTTGCTTTACTGACAGAATGGTAATTTCATCCTCCAGTCATCCCAATTGTTGCTCCTCCATGCTTGTCTTCGATACCAAGCTATCGTGTGTGTGAGATCTAGAATTGTCTTGTGCGTGAAATCTTGAATTGTCTTGTGCGTGAAATCTTATGATTGGTCAATTAAGAGAAGAAGGATCTCTCTTAAATTGATATTGCTTATGCTTCCAAATTTTGATTAATTAGAAATAGAAATAACGAGTAACTAAAGAACAAAATAAGCAATAGCTGGTTACTTCGAGAGGGAACCAAAAACTACTAAGAAACTCAAAGAGCTAGTTTAGTGAATGAAAGAATGCTCCTCCCTTTATTCATCTGATTCGTTGGCAATAAATAAGGGAATAGTTCAACCACTCTCCAATATTTCAGCAACTACATATCAGGAACAATATCAGTAATGTTGACTAATTCAAAATTCAAATAACAACACAGTAAGACTTATTCAAACTAGAATCAAATAAGTGGCTAGTGGAGTTAACAGGTATCCACTCTCATCAACTCAACTAAAGACTTATTCAAACTAGAACTAAGATAAGTGGCTAGTGAATTTAACAGTTGTCTACTCCCATAAGTTACCTGACATATTATCTCAGTAAAAACAAGCTTCCTACTACTACAACTTCAAACATGAAATCATATGGTATTTTATAACATGAATTCATTTACATATATTCATAATGATATATTTTAAGTGCACAGTCAATTTGATTTTGATTTGACTAAGCCTGATTTTCATCAAGCTTCATCTTGGCATAAATTTCACATTGGGTTTAAGCCCAATATGAGTTTAATGGACCTATCTCTTAGGCCTACTTCCACATATTAGGGATTGTTATGCTCAACTTTTTTTTCCCCCTAAATGAATAGAAAATGCAATATGATCCGATCTCTCTACCCAAAAAATAATGCAATGATACTGAATAGTTGGTTCAAACGTGTTCCACGGATACAGGACTTAATTGGGGTCAGATGATTCATAAATCATTAAGGTTGCCATCAAGTGATTGTCAAAATACGCATCTAAGTGCACAATTGATTCCTAGAGTTTGGGTCCACACTCCACATAGTGTTGTTTTCTTGTGCACCCAAGATTGGTAGTTGAAAATACATAGTTTGCCATCAAACAAGCTCAAATATACCTTCACTTTCTGATATTAAAAAATAATAGTTGTCATTATTTCAATTTCAGAATTACCCAACAAGATAGATTATGTCATTCAAATCGTGTTTGGAGTAAAAACAGATGGGACCACAAAGTCAGACTCGTGATAATCAATTCCTCCACATGTAAAACTATCCTCTTTCTCAAAACCACACATCGGCCACTCGTTTCAATCAATGGATACCAAAAACCAGAATGAAACTGAAATTATACAAGGGATCGTTGTAAATTATAGCAAAGATGAAGCGTAGAGTGCTATACAAGAAGCAACAATCCATAGTAGTACTAGCAGTTAACTACAAATATAAATCACAACTACTAGCGGGTGGAGGCAGTAGCCGCTAGCTAAAACCTACTGAAAAGCTAAGATCCATCCAGTCATACCATAGCTATGGCTAGCTCAAGATCAGAGACTCTCTAAGGGTGCTTCCAATATGCATTGTCTCTTCTGTTGTTCCTGAAAGCGCAGCAACCGACAGAGTAAACAATGATGAGGAAAACAAGGAACACAATGTTGATCACAGCCACCTTCTTCCAATCGCTCTTGATCGTATCCAACAGTCCTGCTTTGCAAGCATTGCAATTGAAACATAGAACATCTGCTTGGTTCTCCCAAGCTGCACAATCGGTATTTGTTGAAGTTGTAGTAGTCTTCGTCCAGTTGGTTGGGCTCACGTATGTGAAACCACAGTCATTCGATGGCTTGCAGCAACCAGACTGTGAATCAAGACACGATTTTTATCACAACCCAGTTCATGCAATCCCAAATTAAGACGATAACAATCCAAATTATGATAAGAACGTCAAGAAAAAGTCCTAAACTTTAATGCTGATTAACACGGATGGATAAGTTTCCTATCTGCTTAAAAAGTTTTTTGCTTTTTGTTATTCCCTTTCACAGAAAGAAAGTATAGGAAAAATAAAGAAAGAATAAGAACTTCTTGAGATAGAGATTTAAAAAAAAAAGAATTACCTGAATAGCAGACAAGTGCTCCTTGTAAAACTGATTGACTGTATCCTGAAGATATTTCTGATTAAAATCAGAGCAAATCTTAGCATCAATCAAGCAACTCCTAATCTTATTCCAATTCTTGGGACTATTAACTCTCTTCTGCAACCAGTTAGAGTAATCTCCCAATCTATACTCCTTATACCCCCTTTCCGACAACACCTGGCCAGCGCCTTTGTTCGTGACGACGAAAGCGAAGATGGTGAAGCAGAAGAGAACCATTATCAAGACGAACATTACGAGAAGATACACCCAGAGAAGCCACGACACGCGACAGCACGCGCCTATGAGTCCAGCGAGAGAGACGACCATGAGGAACACTCCGAGGATGATCACCGGAGTGTCGAGAAACTTCTCGCACTCGGTTGTACCACGGTGGCGCAACCAGATCCCCGCCCATAAGATGGGGATCGACAGCAGGAAGGTAATGAAGTTGAGGATTCCAACTAGATTGTTACTGATTCGGAACATGATTGCAAGGTATTCGAAAATTTCTCGCCGGTGTTTGGATAGTGAGAAAGTAGGGGTCTTGTGGGAGATAAAAGAAGAGAACGTGTAGTGGGGAACAGGGAGGAGGATAAACGGTAAGCGTGAGGGAGGGGGTTACAAGGAAAGTGCAGAGAGAGAGAGACGGTTATAACTTCACGCGCATCGGTCACGCGTATTCCTTAAAAATGCTGACACAAAATTAAATACCTTGTTTAATTATTGCCCGTAACGGATACCAACGGTCAACGAAGAGATGCGTGATTGTTTCGATTAATATGATCTGAAAAGATAAACTTCAAATAAAATTTTAATAAAAGTTAAAAATTATCTTCGAGGACAAGAAAACCTTTTGCTTCCATAAGGGTTCTCACACGTCTGCTTTGAGTGAAAAGGTTTGTAGCTTATTGTAAAAACCTAGTTTTTACACTAACTTGCTATATTCAATGCAAAATTGTTGTGTTTGTGTTTCGTCACCCAATGACTCCTCCCTGTAAAATTCTGACTTCTTCCATGTCTGAATTTTACTCTTTCGATGCATAAAGTTTCCGATGTTCCTCGTAATTGTACAACGTCAACGCTTGACTTGCTCCTCCAGTTTGTGCCTTTCACGCTTTGCTTTGTGGTTTCCTTATTTTGTAAAAGGAAAAAAAAGAGTTTCTTAATGAGATAAATACCAGTTCTTTTCTTTTTCATTTTCAGGAGACTTGTTTTGTTTCTTTATCGAGACAAGACGAGTTCAGTAGCTTTCTTAATGTTGCAGTTTTGGACGAAAGTTCGTGAGGTGTTCAAGTTGGCTACCGTCGCTATCTTTCAAATATCAATACCAATACGTAATTAGTTCTAACTTCTAACCCTGAAAGACCGTCATCTCGTACCAATACGTGAACTCTGGAGCCACAGAGTGTCATAGACGCAAGAAACAAACCAAAGGTTGTCGTCTTCTTGACTTTTCAGGCTTTTTAAAGTCATGATGGTTAAGATAAGAGTGGTCTTACTCATAACGACTGTGAAATTAAAGCCAAATTATTTAAATTAATTATATTTAATTTATTTTGATTAAATTAATTCATACATCTTAACGTAGGCTTTACAATCATTTTGTTGCTTAATTGAAGTCCAATTTTATTTCTGGGGTATAACAGATTTTTTTTTTTTTTGGGGTAGATCATGCTCATAGGCATAGCTCATATGTTACCCATCAAAAGCATCAAGCAAACAGCCGACTGAGTAATATGAATGGATTTTTGTTTTTAAGCTACGTGGTATCATTGTCACGTGACCATGATTGATAAATACAACTATTGGTAACCATACTGGCGTGTCAATTTCTTCTTGTTTTTCTTAAGTTGATGGACCCGGATGATTAATTCGGTGAAATCTGGTTTCACATTGCATATTCCTGGTGTGTAGAGAGAAAGTGAATGGAAGTTTCAATGCCAATATGAAGACATATCTAGGTGAAGTGTTTATCTTAAGGTCAGAAATATGGTAAGCAAAAAATAGTTCAACAACTCCACAGACCATTACATCGCAATGTTTGTCCTAGTCAATGATTTCAAAACCACCCAATTCATGATTTATATCATAGGGAAAAGGAAACAGCAGAGCAAGAGTTCACATTTTGCTTATTAATAGGCTTTCTTTTGCCTTTGTTGAAGTGAGAAACTCTTTTGCCCATTCCTCTTCCATGTGGCTTCATTAGAAGTTCAATGAGATCCATCAATAGCTGTCGGGCATATGGCGACTGACCTTAAAATATTTTGACTTAAAAGCCATCTTTCGTGCTTAATTTTCAAATAGCAAAACAAACATGTGGGGGAGATGACAACTTAGTAAAGATCAAAATTCAACGAATTAATCTCAGTTTAATCGAATTTGAATCTGAATTTAATAAAAAAATATTTAGATTGGACTGGTATTAAAATATTAATTAGATCATCTGATATTATCGAACCAAATTATATTTGATTAAATTAGAATTCAGACCTGATTTTTTTTTTAATTTCAACATGTGTCTTAACATGCAGCGTACAAAAATAAACCTAAAAACAATGATAAATTAAAATAACAAAACAATTTTTAAAAAATCCAGACATTTCCTTCACACTATAAGAGTCAAAGGAAACACTAAGCATTATTGATTCATTATCAATGGACAACCAAGACGTACCAGAAGTACATTGAGCAATGTCACCCAAGAAGATTCATTTGAGTGCTGGACAGAGATCAAAGAGGTCCGGGAAACGTTCCATTCTCTCTCTGTTCATTCCACCTCTCAACCTGCAGCAATTTAAGCACATCGAAGAAGGAGCAAAATGTGACTAGAGGAACAGAGAATGCTTGCTTTCGTTATACAAATTGAAAACAATCCAACTGTAAGGAACTTATCTATTCTAACAAATCCATCAATAATGGAAGAATCAAAACTTGTAGACTTTAACACCCTAAAAGCTTACAACCCACAAATCAACTCATATCTACTGCTGAATGTAAAATTGGATGAAAACACAACACTAGCATCATATAATTCAAGTGTGAATACAATAGTGCTGCATTAGTCAAAAAAATAAAAGAAATGAGATGATGGTAGTCGACATCCAAACAAAACGTCAAAAACCCAAAAATCATCCAATCAGAATTACATTACTTTTTTCAACTTTCTTAATGGGGATAATAGTCCAATCTTTTTGTGTTTTTTTAAATTTGATGTCCAAGTTTTTAAATTTTTTAATTAAGTGACTAACTTTTTATAACAATAATAATTCACTTCAAAATGTTAGTTTTGCTAATATTTTATTAATTTAACTAGCGAAATCTTTTTTGTCCATAACATGTAGATATATCTACATAAAAAATTAATTGCTAAATAATCATTTATATAGACTAAAACACCCAATTGAATATTTTAGTCCACTTTAAGGATTAATTAGCTATTAATTTTCTACATAGACGCCTACATTTTATAAACAATTAATTGAAAAAATCCTAAAAGATTGGACACTTTAAAATTTGTTATCCCTTCTTTATGTTACCCTTGAAAAGCTTGCAATGGCAAATATTGATTCCATTAGCAGGCAATAAGCAGAAAACAGGTGATGCAACAAAATCATCACAAGTTTATCATATTGCATGAATCATCAAATCCTACACCACCCATGATCTACCACTGCTCTTTAGAAACAAGAACAGCTGCAACTAAAATAAAGTAGCAACACGAATACAATCCAATTCCAATTGAATGCAAAGTTTAACAATTTAAAAGATAATCTAGGTTTCAAAATATTATGAAGTGACGTCTTAATCCAATATGGTTAAAGGTAAAAAGTGATCTGCTCACCCATTCTCCAGGGCAAAGGGCACGATAATATTTGGCAAATCCTTCACAATCATTAGATTCATCACCCTTTGCTGCCACACACCTGTATGGTATAATGCGAGCTCAAGTATGATGACTTTATACACAAATACATATATAACAAATTTCAATGAAAATCATACAAAGAATGTACCTGTGAAACTCAATGTAGCGAGTGAAACAGTGCCTAGTTTGATTTGTTGTAGGGAATCGAAAGTCAGCAGGAGCAGTTTTCAGCTCAATCTAAGAAAATGTTTATTACACACACAAACAAAAAGGCTAATATCATAATTATCGATGAAACAAGAGAATGCACCTAATGGCTACGATTTAAACAATTTGGTCAACACAGGGAAAACGAATAGTTTAACAATCAGAAATCTCAAGAGAAAATTTGAAAGTTTTATCAAACATTTTCCATTTCTCGAGAACCAAACGAAGGATTCTATAACAAAATCAAACATAAATTTATCTAGAAACATAGAAAGAGCGAGAGAGAGAGGAAAACTGACCTCGTCGGCCATGGCTAGTAACGATAAAATCCGGTCGGAGGCGGAGGAATTTGGGGTTGGATCGTTCGTTCGTTTGTTTGGCGATTCGCTGAAATTTCTCAACACTTACCGCCACTTGGAACTCTTAACGTAAGTGGGACTCGCAATCTGAAAGTGGGGTATCACGAAACGCTGCGTTCTGGATTCAGCTAACAAGCCCAAGTAAATTGTAAACAGTATTAACCACCCGATCAATACCCAAATTTTCCTAAATAAATACTAAACCTTGCTCTTTTTTTCTTCTTTTCTTTTAATCGTAATTATTATTTTTGGAGTATTTAATTGATAATAAATGTAGGTAATAGCACCTATATTGCATATTATATATAAAGAACTTTAAAATTTGACTATAAATAATTAAATAACAAAATCGATCCAATATTTATAAATTTAGTATCAAATTTTTAAAATTTTTCAATTTAGTGACTAATCTTTTAAAATTTGTATAAATCGATTAAAATATTGTTTTTATTGATGTGACTAATAAATAGATATCTATGTAAAAATTTGGCGAATACGCTATTTAAGCAAAAATAAAATTTTGACCTTATTTAAAATTTAAAAGGTACAACAATAAATTGAAAATTTCAAAAAAATTAGACACTATTTATTTGATTTTTTATTCCAACTGAATTTAATACTGATGTTAGTGTATTTTTTAAAACCCTTAAATGAGCATTTTGAGTTACAAATTGAGCATGTTATCAATTACTTATTATCTTATTGGTTGATTCTAGGGATGACAACGTGTCAGGTAAGATTTAGGCCTTGGCTATTGGGAGCTTCTGCTTGAGGTAGCAAGCTTGAGCCTGAGCTCAACCAAGTCAAAGGCAGCCTGAGCCTGAGTTGTAACTTGAGTCGGCTCAACCAAATTTTTTTCAATTTAAAATATCAAAATGACATAGTTTTCTATCAAATGACGTCATTTTGCATATAAAGATCGAGTCTTGCCTAAGCTTGGCCCCACATGCAATTTTTTTAAGGACTTAGTCAACCGAGACATGACCCTTAACTTCGGGCTAAGGTCGAACAGGTTGAGCTGAACCTGAGTTCAGTTGTCATCTCTATTTCGATTACCTCAAAATTATTTATATTATTTTTTGTTTCACGATAATTTTAGCTCAATTTATTTTAATTATTTTATCTTCATAATAACTAGGATATGGTCCTATTATTACACAAGCCAATTTAATCTTCCCAAGATAATGGAATTTTAGGGTATACAAGTTATCAGTTAAAAGACATTTATAACAGCCGTCGCGTGTAAATTGTACAAATCTGATTATGTCTAGGCTTAGAACAAACAAGTAGGAACTTTACCTCTTTAAAAAGATCTTCTTTTGAATTAATCTAACATCACAATCATTTGATATTCGGCAGTTTTGTTGGTTTTGACTAAATCTACCAGAAGGTTTGTGATGAAACAAGCAGATAAATATGTCAAAACCAAATCTTTCTCTCTATTCTTCCTAGTATCTCTCGAACAACTTTTGACTATGGAGGAGCAATCTCATCACTCTTACCCTCTTCACTCTCCAAACCAACCTCATGACCACCACTTGTCAAGATCATAGCAAAACACATGTTAGTTTCCCATAACATGAAGTGGGATACATAGAAGTGTGAAGTGGGATATATAGAAGTGCTTATTCACTTTTTTGTGATCATTCCCTGATCCTTACTCAGTGATTCACATGGCAGAGAATCCTAAAGCTGTGGAGGCAATAGCAGTAATGGCGGCACCTGCAGAAGAACCTAAAAAACCTAAAGCCAACAATGAAGCTCCTCAAGGGAAGAGCCTTTCGGGTCTAGTGTCCATTGTCACTTGTATTCTTTCTCTTCCAATTCTTGCGTCGGCCATATGGCTACTGTACATGAAAGATTATGATTGTGAGAAGCTAATAAAATTGCCCTCTTTACAAACTGGTCTTGGCATTGGCTTGATCTTCCTGTTCTTGGTCAGCAACGTTGCTGTGTTCTTAAGGTCTCGTCTACCAGTTCCAGGCTTGTTTATGATTATGGTGCCGCTGATCGTGATCCTTACTATGGGGCTAGCACTTGTCGGAGCGAACAAGTTGGAAAGTGGGAAGATAGTGGCCACACGAATGTGGTTCAAGCGCAAGATTCATCAAAGCCATAACTGGGAGAACATCAAAGCATGCCTTTATAGCACAGAAATATGTGAGGATCTCGCATCTAGGTCATTAGCACTGAAAGGTTTTGACTTCAGTGTCAAGAAACTATCGTTCATAGAGGTAGGTAGTCCCAATGTATATATAATCCGCATTAGTTCCGTGTGTTCCTTACATTAAAGCAATTGATCAGTGTTTTTAATAAACTAATACTTGTTTTTGATGCTGTGTTCTGCAAATGAAGTTTGGATGCTGTAAGCCTCCTGAAATATGCGGAATGGAGTATGTGAATGCCACATTTTGGAAGAGAGATGGAAGTAGAAACATGGACAATCCATATGTTAGCGACTGTAATAAATGGAGCAATGATCCCATAAGGCTGTGCTATGATTGTGACACATGTAAACAAGGGTTTATGAAGACGATGGAAAGCAAATGGTGGAAGCTCGGACTGTTCCTCATTTTGACATCTTTACTTCTAATCGTTTCTCATATATTGCTATTCGTTGCTGTAATGTGGGAGCTTTACGGAGGGTAGTAGAACCATTGAGTCCTGAGGGAAATTGGCTCTGTAGTGTTCTTTTTTGGGTTTTTCTTAGATTTCGTTTAAGTTCATAGCTGTTCTCTTTTTGTAGCTTAATAAAGTAAAACGATTGGGAGTTTTAGTTATTTCCTTTTCCTTCATTAGCTTTTAAGCTTTTTCCTCCTTCCATGTTTGCAAAATCTTAATTGGTATCAGATGCTTGATTATAGCATTATTGAAGTATGTATGAACTGATTGGTACAGTAGGGAAACATACGAACTTATGGAAATCCTTGAAGATATGAATGGCTGAGTTTTGACGAATAAAAAACTTAAAATGTCGAATACTGTCATATCAACTGTTATCCCAATAGAAACAGAATACAATTCCTCAAAAGACACGAATCTTAACCATGTCAATTACCACATTAGCATGCATGCATGTGTACCAATTGATTGCCAAGAAAGCGTCCAGTATACGCTGTACAAATAACCTTAATCTAAATTGTATACATGTAAAAAGGTTGCAAAACTAAGATAAGCCTCCACAATCTTACGAGCGGGCACAAATAGAAGCTTCATTAATTCAACAGCTAGCCATTTATAAAAGGTGAGATTGTTCAACCCCCTATGCTAGACACCAGAGAACGTAAAATGATGAACTTTAAAGGATAATTAGTCACGTTTTCTG
Organism: Erythroxylum baracoense; assembly: GCA_025629805.1. Taxonomy (NCBI): domain Eukaryota; kingdom Viridiplantae; phylum Streptophyta; class Magnoliopsida; order Malpighiales; family Erythroxylaceae; genus Erythroxylum; species Erythroxylum baracoense. Next base: position 464,968 of record JAOTAY010000008.1, on the reverse strand, counting down.
ATTAGACACCGGCTCAAAAGGCTCTCCAACAGCCGAGTTGTCACCGTTATTAGACAAAGCTACACCGACAACAGAAACAGAGGCAGCTACAGTATTGGCAGTTGTAGTATTGGCAGCTGTATATGGCACTGCTACGGGACGCCCAGCATCCATTTGAACAGGGGGCCTTCCATATGCATCAGCGTAGTTACTACCACTATGCACATGGGGTGTGCATGAATGATCAGCACCAGCATAGCTGCTACCATATGCATTTGGAGCTGATACACCGAATACCAGCAGTTTAGAACAAAAAGGAAAGAAAATGCGATGTGAAGTTTTAGACCAAAAATAACCACAAAAAAGGTAAGGAAAACCTACCACGAACTCTTGTCTCAGCATTCATGACCTCAGCATTCAACTTTTCCACCTCTCTTGCCATTCCAATTAGATCCTGCTCCATGGCCTGCATTTGCTGGACCATCTCCATGTTTGTTCCTTTTTCGTGCTCAAATATAGCTCTGCTCAATCCAAGGAGAAAAGTAAGTTCTCTAACCCTCGCAAAACAATACAGTGATAAACATAGCATATCTACATGTCAACTATAAGATCAGTGAAAGTACAAGCATCTATGCTTACAAGATAACCACTCATCAACTAATATAGTATCACCCCATTACACCAGCAGTGATGCAAATTTGGTGAAATAAACCTCCCTCTTCCTTCACCTCCAATGCTGTTTCCACCTCTCCCCCAAACCCCGACCCCCAAAATTATAGAACAAAAAGGTAAGACATTTATCTCCCATTTTATTTACATCTTCTAAGGCACCTCTTCATTAGAAATTTAGAATACAACAACTGGCATATCTCGTTCCATTGTAATCTGAAGAAACTGATTAATTCAAGTAGAAGCAAAGGAATACTCACCAGGCAATTGATGAGACAACAAGGTTGAATAACTAGAAGGGTAAGCATGGAACGGTATGGATTAATGAGCAGCAAAATACTGATATATTGGACAAAATGCTGAATTACTAAACAAACAGATACAGTTAGGGACCAAGTCCAGATTCTATCGCATCTTTATATAGAGGATAGGTGCCGGAGGAGCAGTTCAGATTTTCAACAAATCTGTCACTTAGCAGTTAATACTTTTTCTTCTCAATAATTATCACATGAAAAGCAGAAAGAAATTTTGTGATCATAGTACACTCATGACTCATTATAGTGAAAAGAATAATCATAAGAACATTCATGACTTACCGTAACCTCTTATATTCACGCTTCACATTGTCACGCTCAGCAAGCAAATCTGGTAGACTCCTAATATCAGTATGCAGTTTTTTCAACAATTGTGGAGCCTGTAGAAGTTGTACAGCCAACGCCTCTCGTTCTTTAAACAGGCTCTGGGCCTCCATATGTGCCTGTTTCAACTCATTTTTCACATGCTCACCAACCCTAATATCTGATTCCATTTTTGCAATCTTGTCCCGTAAAATCATAATCTGAGCATCACTTTCATTTTGTATGCTTCTTATGTGTGTCCTGAGTCGTTGAGCTTCCTGCTGAGTAGCGACAAGGTCCTGCTTCAAGGCCACCTGACTATCCACAAGTCTACGATTATCCAAATCAAGTTGTTCAATTTCAGCTGCCTGAACAGAAATCTTATTCTCTAAAAGATCAAGAGGAGGAGATGAACCACGTTGGATCACTTTTGGTGCATGGACAACACGCCTCTCTACTGTTGACGGGATATGCCCTCTTGCAGCCATTAATGTGAAAGTTCAATTTAACTCAAACAATCACAATTTCTGAAGTGTAAATCCCTGTTTGCAACAAGAGAAAAGTTGAACCAACAATAGCTAATTGAACAATATCTTGGTGACTTAAAATCTACTGAGTTTTGGCTGCGGAGGCTCTAACTACGAGCATAAACCAAACCGCTGCAGAAAATGCACACATACTTCAGAAAGCATCTAACTTCTCAGTTAGCTCAACCCCTGAAATCGCAGCAAAGCTAAGGCACTTCACGTTTAACCAAAATTTTAAAAACACTCTTCAGATAACGTCTAGCATATACCTAAGTTAGACATTCACTTCCTTTGAGAAAGGACTTCAATGACACTGCCCAACAGTCCCCATGTCCCATCATCATAAACTTATATTCACAAGTAACAGCATTACAAGTTCTAGATTCTATGTCAAGCATTGCAAGCTCTAGTCTTTATGTCCCTTATGTTCATCATCATCATCACCCAGTCCGAAATCCCGCAATGAAGCAGGGTCTGGGGAGGTCCGATAGTACGCAGCCTTACC
>JAOTAY010000008.1:448546-462571 GCA_025629805.1 Erythroxylum baracoense | reverse complement strand
GGTTTTCTTGTAAATTTATGTGTGTTTTGTTTTTGTTTCTGTCTCCGTCTCCGTTTTCTTATCCTCTGGTTTTGGAAGGAACAAAAGTTTTATGTCTCTGTCTCCGGAGTCGGGACAGAAATTGATGGGGACAGTAAGCAAATAGGTCAGGGACAGAATTTTTTTGTCCCTATCTTCTGTCCCCACCCACGAGAACAGCAACCAAACGTAGGATAACTGTTATTTGCACTAACATGTCCCAGCATACCTAATCCTCTGGTTTTGGAAGGAACAAAAGTTTTATGTCTCTGTCTCCGGAGTCGGGAAAAAAATTGATGGGGACAGTAAGCAAATAGGTCAGGGACAGAATTTTTTTGTCCCTATCTTCTGTTCCCACCCACGAGAACAGCAACCAAACGTAGGATAACTGTTATTTGCACTAACATGTCCCAGCCTACCTAATACCAAACTTTTATTTGCACTACCCAATACCAAACCAGCCCACTGATTGACTCTTAATGCTGTAGCTGGAGATGGTTTTTGGTTCTTGCCTGCCGCGGTAATTATACTGTGAGCGACTGGAGAGTCATCTCATTTATTATCAACATATGTGGAGATTACTCGTCAAGTGAGGGAAGTGAACTCACACAGTACAAGGCCGGCATCGTCCTCGTCAACTATCGACGATCAGTCTCTTTTAACGGTCTATGATATTACTATTTTTATTACTTGTGGTGGGCTGTTTTTAGTCAAGCTCCATGCTCCCGTACACCAACGTCGCCAATGATCCCAACTTGAACGGCCTGGCTTTTGCTCTCGAGAAACTTGGCATTTTCAACATCGAGTACCACGTCCCCCAACAGGGATTTGCGTTGTTAACGGAGTAGGAAAACATTCCACACTAGTCACCGACAAAACCAGTGGGAACATCAGGAGCGGTCCTCCACCGGCATTCATTGTCATTGAGTTTCTTACGATAGTCGTCCCAAGTATATTTTTACTCTCTTTCACGAATAGTCCTCATTGATGTTGGGTAGAAATTGTTACTCTATGTAGTCTTTAAGTGAGAATACATTCACTAGTAGTTCCCAACCGTGTGTGGAGATAAGGGGTAGCAGTACAAGACAACCTTCTATTTACTTTTGGTATTTCCTTTTCGGTTGATATGTGTTTTTAGTTATAGTTTGAATTGTGGTTTAAATCATCTTTTCTATGTCGTCTGTGAGGTATGAATCTCGTGGTTTAGACGTCAGTTGAGGTTTGGCAAGGATCAAGTGCGTTCTTCCTTTTCACATTTTCCATGACTTTTCTCATGAATATCTTCTGCGCACATGGACTGGGTGTTTCGAATTTTTTAACAAGCTAGCTTAAGGTTTCGTCCGTGTTTTATGTACAGCCATTGTCCTGACTGTATAGGAACGTTGTACAGGACAGAGTTAAATCGTTTCTTGTAATGCCTTATTTATTCGTTTTTCCCATTAGCATTTTCGAGCCCCCCTGACAAGCCTAATGTTGTCACAAAAAGCCATCAATCTTTTCTCATTATGTCCCGTTACTACTCCGCTCCTTTTGTCTTACGCGACTTCCTTTATAAGACAAAGCCTTTAGTTGTTTTGTCTTTTATTGACTATTACGTGTTTGATCAACAACTTCCAACAATCTCTCGCGATATAGTTTCTCCTTACTTGGCACAGAGACCCTTTCTCCTACATGCCATTTCAGTGATCTCCCAGTAGGCTTTCAACTTTGACAAGAATGTATTATTTTGTTTTCACAGGTGCTTCCACTTGGATTGTTTTGTGAGGGTTTCACCAAATTTCTTTTATCGTTCTTATGTTTTCTAGTCATGCTCTAATAAGTTATGCTTGTGCTTCCATGCTATTATTACTTGTGCAATATTGAGGATCCCTTCAATTGGCATAGTTTATTATTATTATTATTATTATTATTATTATTATTATTATTATTATTATTATTATTATTATTATTATTATTATCTTCGTCATCTTTTTTTTAAGAACTCCTTAGGATAGTAACCACGGAAAAGTGTGAGGGCCACAAAGTAGGAGGGATGCCTTTTACTCGTGCGGGTGAGGTCAATGCTAGCGGTTCGGTTGTGTGCAACATGCTAGAATAAAAAAAGGGGATGACCTAATAAGAATAGGCTCTTGAAACATTGGGACCTTCACGGAAAAGTCCTTAGAATTAGTAGAGATTATAGACAATTATATGATACAAATAGCATGCATTCAGGAAACTAAGTGGTCAGGAGCTAAAGCAAAGGAGATAGGGGGATTCAAACTATGGTACTCGGAAAATACGCGGAAGCATAATGGGATAGGCATCCTAGTGGTCAAGAAACTTATAAACCAAGTGGTGGGGATCATAAGGGTCAATGATATGATTATGGTGGCTAAAATTGTTTTTAGCAATGTGATTCTCAATGTAGTTTGTGCGTATGCACCTCAAGCTGGTTTAGACGTACAACAAAAACGTCTATTCTGCGCAGCGCTGGATGTAGTACTTCTATAAATCCCTAATACTGAGCAGATTAACATAGGAGGTGATTTTAATAGCCCTATAAGGGTTGTTTCAGACGATTATACAGGAACTGATGGGGGCTTTGGATACGACACTAGAAATGATAGTGGAACTGCTATATTAGACATGGCCATAGCATATGAGTTAGTGATAGGAAATTCATCATTTAAGAAAATCGAAGAGCACTTGGTGACGTTTCAGAATAGCACGACCAAGACGCAAATTGATTATCTCCTTGTCAGGAAGAGAGTCAGATCATGGTGCAAGGATTGCAAAGTGCTTCTGGTCGCATGCTTATCAACCCAATATAAATTGTTGGTTTTGGATCTAGGAATTAAGGGATGGAGGATACATCAATTTACTAAGCGAAATCGTAAAATTAGATGGTGGAAGCTAAAGGACTCAAATTCGATATAAAGCCACATGGTCCGTGAGATGGGATGCTAATCGAATGTGGGAGGGCATAGGGAGAGAAACCGCGTTAAAACTCCTAGGAGCATCTAAAGGGTAGGGGCAGGCGGATGGAATCTTGGTGGTGGTCATAAGAGGTTCAGGGGACGGTAAAGGCATAAAGGAGAGCATTCAAAGATCTTTTAGCAAGTACAACAGAGGCAGAGCGGGAAACTAAGAGAGTAAGGTACAAACTGGCAAAGCAGAAGGCAAAGAAGACAATTTTAGTGACTAAAGGAGAAGTATACGAGACTTTGCACAGGGATTTGGATACCTTCAAGGGAGCACACAAAATTTTCAAGCTAGCAAGAGATAGGGCAAGTAAGACGAAGGATTTCAACTAAGTTTGTTGTATTAGAGATGAAGCAGGACAGGTACTCACGGAGGTCCATGCCATCAAGAGTAGATGGAAGAGATACTTTTATGGCCAGTATAACGAAGGGATCTTCGTCAACATAAAATTAGGCGAACCCTCCGTGCTGGAACATTCTCTTAACTGATCCCTATGTGAAAAGGTCATAAGGGGAGAAATTATAAAGGTTTTGAGGGAGATGGGGAGAGGAAGGGCAGTAGGGCCAGATGAGATCCCTATAGAGGTATAGAAGCGAATGGGAGTTGTCGGTATTGAGTGGTTAGTTCAACTTTTTAATGTGATCCTCGAGTAAGCCAAAATGCCAGATGAATGGAGATTGAGTAGGTTGATCTCATTATACAAGGCCAAATGAGACATCCAACAATGTCACAACTATAGAGGCATCAAGTTACTAAGTCACACCATGAAGTTGTAAGAGAAGGTAATTGAAAAGAGAGTCCAGAGAGCTGTCTTTATATCGACCAACTAATTTGGATTTATGTCTAGTAGGTCCACAACAGAAGCAATACATATACTCTGCAGGCTAATGGAATGTTACAGGGAACAAAAACCAGATTTACATATAGTTTTTAATGATTTGGAGAAGACGTATGATAGAGTTCCTAAGGAAATCTTATGGAGGTGTTTAAAGGCAAAGGGCATTCCTATGACTTATATTCGTGTAATTAAGGAAATGTATGGAGGAGCATTGACTAGCATAAGGAAGATAGGAGGTGACACAGAAGCGTTTTCTATTGGTGCTGGACTACATCAAGACTCCACCTTAAGCCTTTTTTTGTTCACATTAGTATTAGATGAACTTACCAAACATATCAAAGGAGAGGTATTTTGGTGTATGTTATTTGCTGACGATATTGCCCTGGTGGATGAGACCAATGAGGGGGTTAATCTCAAGATAGAATGTTGACGAGAAACGTTAGAGTTGAAAGGTTTATAATGAGCAGGACTGAGACGGAGTACTTAGAATGCAACTTCTCGGAAAGCTAGATGGGCCATAAGGTAGCGGTGTACTAACATCATACCACAAAAATTGAGTTTTAAATACCTCGGGTCCCTTATTCAGAGAGATGGTAATATTGATGTTGATATAGTCCGTCGTATCATATCTGGATGAGTCCAATGGCGAAGAACATCAAGGGTCTTATGTGATAAAAAGATTCATTTAAAGCTTAAAGGGAAGTTTTATAAAATAGTTATTAGGCTAACCATGTTATATGGGGCAGGATGTTGGCTTGCCAAATGTAGCCATACAAGACAGTTATTGGTAGCAGAAATGTGTATGCTTCGGTAGATATGTGACCTTACCAAAAGAGATAAGGTCCGGAATTGTGTGGCGAGAGACAGACTGCAGGTGACCAGTATTGTCGACAAGTTGAGAGAGACGAGGCTTAGGTGATTTGGGCATGTGTGTGGAGGCACTTTGATGCTTTGGTATGACGCTGTGAGCAAATAACCCTTAAGGACTACAAGAGGATAAAAGGGAGGTTAAACAAGAACTAAAGAGAGGTAATCAAGAAAGATATGACAGAGTTAGCCCTTACTGAAGAAGTGGCTAGAAATAGAAAAGTCTGGTGTGATCGGATAAGTGTAAACGATACGCTTTAAAATTCACCAAAATAGTTTAGTAAGTCATTAGGAGATGTTTATGTTAACGCGCGCTCAACATATTTACCGCGTAAGAAGTCCAACCCAATGTTCTATATATCTCTTCTAATTACAAGTCGTGAACAAGTCTATCTGTCCTACAACTTGGCTTTTCAGGGCAGGTGTATAGAGAAAGATCCCACCAGGGGGTCTGAAACTTTAAGATTGCCATACTTACATGGTTTCTGAGCAAGAACTCCTAGCCCGACTAGAGACAAGGAGAGCCAGACTTTGTAGCTTATCAGGTACTAGCAAATCTAGACACCATATCAAGTATATTCTCTGGTTATATTTTATTTTTTATTTATGTATTTTTTTATTTATATAATCTTTTAGCATTTCAGTTTCAATTATTTACTCTTTAACCTGTATCACTCTTTTATTATCACATCTGCATGTGGGTCTACCAAAAATAGTCTCTCTATTATGTAGGAGTAAGGCTCCGTACTATCAGACCTCTCCAAATCCCACTTTGTTGTGAGATTTCGGACTGAGTATGATGATGATGATGATGTCCCAACCTACAAGTATATATATACCTCCATCTATTTTAAGTACTATTAGATAAATAAGCAAGTTCATAGTATTTGATTTTGATAGATTCGGCTCTTTGATAGGTTTATTACCTAGGATGACCAACTTGAAGGCTTTGGCACTTCTTGCCTTGATTGTTTGCGGTCATGGCAACTGCGAACAGGTGAAAGCCGGATTGCAAGGAAAGACTTGGGAGCAGACCTTGAAGGAATAGGGGCTGGGATCGGTGTTAGTCTGGGTCTTGGGCTGGATGGAAGTGGATCAGGTTCTAGGTCCAGTTCAAGTTCTTTCTCTTCTTTCTAGTTCATGGTTAAGTGGCGCCAGGTTATAAGCCGGTTCATCTGCTGGGTCCTATTCATTATTTAGAAGTGGCGTTCGGCCACTTTCACAAGGCCTAACATTTTTTATAAATTCCTGCAATTTTTAAGCATTATCTGCAACTGTTATTCTACCTTTCACGTCCAATTTTAGAAGTGATAGTAACAGAACTTATTCCGGTTACGTACGGAGGTTGCGGATTTTCCAATATCGGAAAAGAAAACACAAACTTGCTCCAATAAATTGGCCAAGCATGGAGCGGTGGAACCAGTTGCAGCAAGTGAGGAAGTTCGTGTAGTCTGTTCTCACACGCGATGGCTCATTTTGGGTCAGCTCATCTTTGCTGGATTCTTAGTTTCAACAGTGTGCTATAGCTATATAATGATAATTTTAAATAGATATATAATTATAAATTTAACTCAATCGATTCAATTTAGAATTATTTAGTAAACAAAAATGTAAATATGCTTTTCAATTTAAAATTTAGCAAACTAAATCAAAAACTATGACTAATTGATAAATATATTCAGTTATCATTTTCATAATCTTTTATCATGTAATCACTTCCTGTCTCTTAGCTACTCCTTCATAACGTATTAATAAGGGTATACTCAAATAACAAGACTATATAAAATGCCGAATCAATCATAGAGACAGAGGTAGTAGGAGTTTCTTGTCTTGTAAGATCACTCACTCAAAGTGATAAAAAAGCTTATCTATTCATGTGAACCATTGATGGGGTTTGTTTGTCACAAAAGTTAAGACGAGGAAGAGCATGTCATTAATAAAAGGAATGATTGACAAATGGCGTCGACAGCTTATAACGCTCTGGGAAGAGCATTTGTGCTACCAATTGTCAAAATCTCTTAATCAAGTTCATTTAATTTATTTTTATCGATAAGCACAATCCGAACTAATTAAGATGAGGTTTATAAATAAAAATTTAAAGATTTAGTTTTAAACCACCAAGTTAAAGACTCTTATCATATAGTATTTTCGGATAACTAACGAAAATCACATAAAAGTCATTACAAAGGATCGGATTCCTTTGCCAACTGAACTTCATTTTCCATGTCGTTTTTTGTTACCCAAACGGATAAGGAATGGAATACAAGTTGTTAATTAATAAATATTCTTCGATTTGTTTAAGTCGATGAAAGTGATAAACTTGGCAATGGCATCCCCCCAATTCCTCGTGGAAGGAAAGGTGCACAAGCCGCAAGTGGGATCTAGAAGCAATTTATTTTATCATTTCCTGTTTTTCTGGAATCGATCACATTCACCACAATTTTCAAACCGGACCCCATCACCGATATAAATGGGTTGGAACTTGGAGCAACGCTGTAATTTTCAAATAATTTAGAATTTTTTATTTTTAAATTAAAAATAATAACAAAACAAATACAATATAAATATTACGAATAAATTAATTAAATATATTTTATACAACGATTTAAGTCATGACTTTTATCTTTTAGTCAGAACTTTAAATTTGAGTATGCAATTTGAACTATACCTCAAATTAATAGAAAAAGCATAGAATCTAAAAGAGAGAACGTTATGAATTAAACATTATTAGCAAGAATGCAGTAACTCACTCAAAACCAGTAAAATATAACAGAAACATTAAAAAATTGGAGTCCAAGTGAAGGAGCACCGCCCAATTCATGACCAAGAGCCGACTTTACAGGCCACCTTAGGTTTTTTAGTCCCTTTTTCCTCTATTCCCTTACAGTCATGACCGGTTCTTCCGGTGGATGAAATGTAGGTGCATCTGAATAATGTTTAGTATTATTATTATTATTTATTAATTATTGGTGGCATGGCATGGCCATCATGTTCTCTTCTTTGACCAAATTGTTTTATTATTATTATAAGTTATGATAAGGACTGAAATATATAAACCCATGGTTTTTTCAAATACAGTTGGAATAACTGAAACTGGTTTAATGGTTTTGTGAAAACTTCACACGTCAGTTCACACACAACTAAATGCTAAAACCATCATAAAACGACACATTGCTGTGTTACAGACATAAGGGCGATTTTCTGACTTTTCCTAGATTGTTTAATCCATGTACATGCTGCACTAATGTAAGAAAATTTCGGTGAAATCACACTCTCTCAGTACTTCAAATTGAAAGAAGTGCCTTCAACCGGTAATAAAATTGTTTTGTTTTTATTTCTTTAACAGCCAATTCAAACCAAACCCATCCGATCTGGCCGTCCTTTAACGCGTTCACGCGTATTACTTTTGGTCGCTTATTTATGGGTGACCTCTATTATATATACCCCTCCATTTCCATCTCTTCATTGGCAGGTGCAGGAAAATAAGTTGCCCCTACTATTTTCTCTGCATCTGTAGTGATACATATCTATTTATCTTTTTATCGTTATCTATTCATACAAATATCCAATTACCAGTCATATCTTATCTAAGAAAAAACTCAGAAAAGGTCGAATCATAAAGAAGAGAAGGCGAGAGCAACAAAATGCCGTCATTAGATGAGGAGCTGTTCCCGTCAACCCCTGGAAAGTTCAAGATCGACAGGTCGCACAACACCATGAACCGACAGTTCCATCGGTGTTTCGCGTCCACTAGTACTATGTTCCTGTGGGCCCTTTTCCTGATTGCTCTTACCGCGTCGTACTTGAGCTTCCAGAGTTTCGTCGATTCTGGTAGCCGGTATTTGTCAGCCTCCTGGGGCGGCATCCAGTGGGAGAAACAAGTCCGTAACTCCGCCCAGATCCATCGCCAAGGCGGCATGTCCGTACTCGTCACTGGAGCGGCCGGTTTCGTCGGGACCCACGTGTCGTTAGCCCTGAAAAAGCGCGGCGATGGCGTAGTGGGACTGGACAACTTCAACAGCTACTACGACCCGTCCTTAAAAAAAGCCCGTAAGTCTCTCGTTGAAAGCCACGGTGTGTTCGTTGTGGAAGGTGACGTCAATGACGCTCGCCTCTTGAACAAGTTATTCGACGTTGTTGCGTTCACACACGTCATGCACTTGGCGGCTCAAGCCGGCGTACGCTACGCCATGGAGAACCCCGGCTCGTACGTTCACTCCAACATCGCTGGACTGGTCACGCTTCTGGAGGTCTGTAAGTCGGCGAATCCGCAACCCGCCGTCGTCTGGGCGTCGTCGAGCTCTGTTTATGGACTAAACGAGAAGGTTCCGTTCTCGGAGTCTGACCAGACCGACCAGCCGGCGAGTCTCTACGCGGCAACGAAAAAGGCGGGTGAGGAAATCACTCACACGTACAATCACATTTACGGGTTGTCCATAACTGGGTTGAGGTTCTTCACTGTGTACGGCCCGTGGGGCCGACCCGATATGGCGTATTTCTCCTTCACGAGAAATATCTTACAAGGGAAGCCAATTACGATATATCGGGGCAAGAACCGGGTAGACTTGGCCCGCGATTTCACATATATTGATGACATTGTCAAAGGCTGTGTCGGTTCATTGGATACTGCGGGTAAGAGTACTGGGTCAGGAGGGAAGAAGAGGGGACCTGCTCCGTATCGGATCTTTAACTTGGGCAATACGTCGCCGGTTACAGTGCCGACACTTGTGAGCATATTGGAAAGGCATCTGAAGATGAAAGCAAAGAGGAATGTTGTGGATATGCCAGGAAACGGCGACGTTCCTTTTACGCATGCGAATATTAGCTTGGCCCGGAGGGAACTCGGGTACAAACCCACTACCGATTTGCAAACCGGGTTGAAGAAGTTTGTTAAATGGTATCTCTCCTATTACGGCTATAATCACGGCAAGGCTGTAAATTAACTTTCCCTTTTTTCTTCTTTTGTGTTTTTAACCTTTTCTTTTGATATTTTTAGTGATTTTCTTTTGTTTCCAGTACAGAAAGTGGAAAAGAAAAAAAAGGGAAAAAAGAAAATCTAGTCAGTTAAAAAAATAAAGAAAAGGAAAAAGAGTAAAAGACACATTATTCTTTTCTTACGGGGCAATCCTCAGTAGTTTTGTTGTTTCTTTTCTGTAAGTAATGGGTATTAAAAAGAAAACAAACGTTCATTTTCAAGTTATCTTCGCCTCGTGATAAAAAATTCCTGATTCCTCTTACACAATCAAATCCTCTAATTAGTAGATATGGTCAGTTTACGGTAATTCGGTGGTCTAAATTTGAGCGCGATGAACTAACGTGACAAGACATTGTAGAAGACAACTTTGATCCAAAACACACGCTAGGAAGCAGCCAAGCTTGAATGTGACAGCTTGGTAAATTCGTGATATGCGGTGGCTGTTGGGTCCCATGCAAACCTTTTAAGGAACTCACTAAGAAGATGTACGGTTGCTATCATATTCTAGTCAGTAGTGATCCAAAGGTTCACATCTCATCTGAAGACCCAGCTGTAAAGTCTGCACCGTTGTCGCTGTCTCATTAGATAATTTACTTTGTCGACACCCACGGGGCCCTTTTCAGTGCGGATAGTTAGGGATAGGGCTTTGTTTGGCTTCGAAGCTGTCCTTATCAGCAATTATAACGTCAGCTAAGGATCGGGAAACTCCGGCTAAGAACGGGTTGTTTTGGATTGAAATTTGAAACTTGATAGGTTCAGTCACGGAGGAGCATCCGATGAGTCGGTAGCGATTGGCGGAGAAAAGGAAAAAGATATAGATAGAGATTGGAGAATTTAAAGTGTATATTATTACGCATTATCAATTTATAATAAATTCAATTGTTGAATAAATTTATAATTTTAATTCTAACAACATGTTAAGTATAAAAATACAAGCCACCGACAGTACTTGGGGACCCTACCAATTAATGGGTTTGTTGGACAAGTGATTTAATTAATTAATTACCAACGTCAATTAACGATTTCTAGATTGGTATGGAATAATCTGAAAAGAAATTCGTACATTTCGCCCACCGACAGGGCGTGGGCCTAAGCTCTTAATTTATCATGTTGTTGGCCGTTTCGATTGTCGGTTCTAATTTGCTTCTATCCCTATACAATGTACATGTTATACGTGTAGTGAAGAATTATGGTTACAATCCTACTCAGCTAAAGAACAGTAGCTTATGTAGGTAGCTGCCGAAACACTCCACCATGTTTTTTGGCATTTGAGTTATTCTAGAGTGCGATACAATTAACAATTAAAGGTTTAACTTTCAGTTGGAATGGTTATCTCTTCCAAACCAACGAAGGTTTTGCTTGCAGTTCACCTCTAACTCCTAACTGAAAGTACCGAACAAGGACGGCTGGACTTCTTTTTAAGGACTTTCAGACAATAATGACATTTAAAATTATTTGCCGGCCCTATGTATTTAGTGGTGTTGTGTTTTTGATCCATAATGACCTTTTATTTGCTGTAATTACCTGTGAATATCAAATCTCGGTGTTTTCACTAACATACAATTTTCAACCTTAGTTTTGGATGCTGTAGTTCATAAAAATGTATGAAATTTTGATCTCAAATCTAGTCTTATATGAACTTGTTATTGCTATGTTCTTTCTTTACTCTTAGTATGGTCCCTTATTGCCTTTTTCGGATCACTTTATTCCGTATATGCTAAAAGTAATTATGCTAAAGGGGCTAACTTAAATCGGGGCTCAAAATTTTTCATGTTTTTATGAATATGCTTATCCACTATTTTATTAGAATTCCTTCTAGTATTAGTATTAGTATTAGAATGTCTTCTTTTTTTTTTACTTAATACATCAACTTTTTTATTCTATTTATTTATTTCATTATTTTAATTTTATTTACCTACTTTTTTTAGTATATCAGTTTTACATATCTACTCCTTTCACCTGCATTATTTTTTTCATTGTCAAATTTACATGTGAGTATATCGGAAACAACATTTCTATTTTGTAGAGATAAGGCTGCGTAATATCAGACCTCCCTAGACCTCGCTTTAATGCGAGATTTCGAACTAGATGCGATGATGATGATGAAGCGATTGAATAAAAATCTGAGAGAGTAAGTGATTTAACATTTTTTTGAGTCTTCTTTTCTAAACTTTCAAGACCTTCTAGTACAACCTGTTACAAAAGAATAACTTTATCAATTATTTCAAAGCTTACCTTTATTATTTATTATTTGATTATGAATGGAAAAAGATATTAACTGCTCTTTAGCACTATTTAAAATTTTAAAATTATTCCCTTTTATTATTATTATCTATAATATCAGGTCATATCTTAACATTTTTAAAATAATATAAATAATATTCTAAATCCTAACTAAGTTAAAATTTTAACAACTTTTAGTATCCTAATTAAATAATATGAACCTATTAGATATTGATGTAATCTTAAAAATTATTATTTTTAAATATTAGCTAAAGGTATAATTTTAACTTTAAAAAGGTCTAAATAAGTCCTTATGTTAATTTTTGTTACCATAAAAATAGGTGCAATGAGTATTTTGGTAAGGTCAGAGTAGAATAAATCATATTTTATTAATATTAAAATGTAAAATGATATTAAAGATAAGGATAGAGACTTTTTTAAATTTTTTATAAAACGTTGAGTTACAAATTACAACTTTAATCCTTATGAATAATTATTTTGTTAAGTTATTTATTTAAAATAGGTGATTAATAAATTATTATGTGGTTTTATACAAGTTTATCATTATTAAAAATAAAAGACATGTTGCCTTTCTTTAAAGGACTATGCCTTCACATGTGTATGTAATTGGCCCAACCAAAATATAACGTTATTTCATAAATAATAGCTATTGGGCTCATTACAGGAGTCCATTTGAATGAAGGTCCACATATATCCCACCATGCCATGGGCCGGTCTTTTGAATTTTGCTTTTTAATAACCTTAACGCTATATTAATTGATTTTAACAAATTGTTGAAAATTAAAAAACAGGGTTAGAGTTAATGAATATAATATAAATTCATTTCATAAAAAGGGATTTATGCATTTTTATTAACTAATAATTAATTTAGATCTTTTATCTTATGTAACAGAAACTTCACTGCCTTCTGGCTTTTGCAAAACCAAATGCTTACTCGAAACCCAAAGAACTTATGCTTAATCTTCTAACCACGTACTGTGAAATTTCTAGACTGCGGAGTGAATACAACTTCCGACATGTTTGATCTGGTATACCCTAGATTGGCAAATGGGCTTTGCATTTCGCATAAGATCGCGAATGGAGTCTCCACATCGACATTTATCATGAACTGGCTCTCTCCGGGTCTCAAATCAGTCAGTTCAGAACTTGAGTTGCTTCCATTTTTGGTCTCCGGTACTGTGGTCCGGCCCAAACGAGTTTCTAAGGATATGTTTGGTTGAAAATTTTATAATAAAATGTAACACATTTTTATTGTTTGGAAGGAAACTTTATAATATAATGGAATGAAATGAGATAAAAATGGAGAGTTTCATATTACGTTCTATTTCATCATAAACAGTGGAAATGAGAAATCTCCAATTCAAAAGTTTAGAATGGAACGTAAACTAATAGATATATACTACTTAATATACCTTTAATAATTTTTTATAATACCAATTATTTTTTACCCTATTATAATAACAACCAACACAACACAATAATATTTCTATATAATTAACAATAAATTGTGTATAATTAATAATAAAATAATAAAATTTATATTATAAAAAATAAAAATATATATAAATTATTGTTTAGGTCATAACCGTGACTTTAACTGTTTACTGTGACATGTTATTATTACCATTATTATTATTACTAATCTCCTACTTAATAATAATAATAACAACAACAATAATAATAATAATAATAATAATAATAATAATAATACTAATTTTTTAGTACTTTATTTTTATTTTTACTTTCTTTTGAATAATTAATTAACTAATTAATTAAATTTATTTTTTTCTTATTTCTTGTAGGTCATTTGAGAACAACCTCTCTATTAATTACGTGGACAAAACTTTTCCGGACTTCGGATTTAGTGAGATTTTTTACTGGATCGTTTAAATCACATAAACTTACTCTATAATAACTCAAATTTGACGACCTAATTTACTCTCAAATTATGATAAACAAAGAGCCAATTTGAACAAGTTTGTCGCTACAAGAAGATGCCTTTGGGCTGAGCCTAAACTGGATAGGACTATTTCAAAAGCCTCTCAAGCACACACTCGAATCGCATATACCGAATCTCCCAATTTCTAATATTATCTAATATTTTTCCAAAAGAATTTGA
>JAOTAY010000008.1:420449-437315 GCA_025629805.1 Erythroxylum baracoense | reverse complement strand
ATAAGCATTCAAACTTTATCAAATCTTACCAACTTAAGATAACAATTCTTATCAACTCAAGATTAATCCAAATATTTTGGATTATTTGGTGGCATATCATTATTTATTACCTTGCCCTTTCAATTGAACCTTATCTTCAAGGTTCATGAATCGATCTTGCATATCCTAAGAATTTTCTGAAGTTTCATAAGTGCCTTTTAACACTAGAGGTTAAGGTCCTTGACACTTGTAACCAGGAGTAAACTTTTCGTCACAATTAAAACAAAAAACCTATGCTCGTCTTTTCTACATTTCTTCCCAAATTAATCGATTTATTGAGGTTGAATTCTTGACTGGTGTTCAGGAAAGAGTCAAGTGTTGCTTGAGTGATTGGCTAGGTGAATTTCTGACGTCTGCTCACTTGTTCATCCTTCATCCTTGCAAGGCTAATTACTTCCTTCCAAGATTTCGGTTTCAACATCCGAATGGCACCCGTGATTTCTGCCTTGAGTTTGCCCTTAAATGTCCCGGCTAGAGCTTTTTGTGTCCAACTATATTCTCAGTTGCTTAATCTCTTGAATTCTTTTTGGTAATTTCGTAAGAATCTGACTTTTCTTATTTTAGATAAAGCCTCATAATCTGTAGGACCGAACTGAGTCCATAATTCCTTGACTAAGAATTGTCACGCCACCTCTTTGCCTTCTTCCTTGTAAGCTCTACGAAGTCATTATTACCATTGATTGGCTTCACCCTCCAGGTAGAAGGAAGCCATATAAACTGTCTGCGCCTCCTCCTGAGTATTTTGATATTCAAGGAATTGATCTGCTTTTGTGAACCATTCAATGGGATCATCGTCATAATATCTAAGAAATTCGAGTTTGGTAAGTTTGGAAGAGAATTGAGAATGCCTACCATCCGTAGTATTCCTAGGGATGTCTCCTAAGTCGTGAAATCGACCATTGGAAGAGTTCCCACAGTACTCGTTGGTGTTTTTGGATGGCATCTCCTACTTTGAAAGTAGGACTTCAGATATCTTGCTAATGATACCCTTCAAACTGCGCAGCTGATCAACCATGCTGATTTCTAAGTGAGAGAAACTATCTTCAAAACACCGAGTCCTACTTCAAGAATCTCGACCCTTTCTTTATTAGTTGTCATAGTATTTTGTCAAGCTTTGATACCATTGAGAGGTCCAATCAGATTTTTTAAAAAATAATTTCTTTTTTTTAATTAAGGTAAGAAAGACCATAGAAATTTTATTGAATAACTTACCTGTTTTACTCCATTAAATGAGAATAAATACTGAGGAAACATAACTACTTTTTCTAAAAACTAAGATGTCAAAAGATGGAAGAAATATCAACAACAATATTATTAAATTAAAATAAATACTTATATAGGTCGTTTTTTTTGTAATTTTCAGTTTTCGTTTTCAGTTTTTTGTTTCTGTTTTTCTTTTAAATAAAAACAAAAACTTATTTGATTCTCAATATTAATATGGTTATATTTTTATCACTAATAATAATTAAATATTGGATAAAACCTAAAGATAAATTATTTTAATTAAATATTTTTATTTAATCTCTCATAATATTTATTAACAATCTATTAATAAAATTATGTTATTTTAATAAAATAAATAATTTAAAATTAAAATTTTATTTATAAATTAATGTTTATTTGAATTATATTTTAATTGTTAAATTTTATTTGAATATTTATATATTTTAAATTTAGTTATATTTATTGATAATTATTAAAATTTAATTACATATAATTTAATTATGAAAATTAAATTAAATTAAATTATTTATATTTATATTTAATTTTAATTTATTAAATAAATGATTTTGAATTAAATTATTCATAATTTTTATTAATAATTAAATAATATATATTTAAATAATAATAGGCCATATTATGAAAAAAACAAAAATAGGAAACAAAAATTACTTTTTATGATTTTCATAATTTTTAAAAACTGAAAAAAACTAAAACTAAAAACAAAAATTAAAAACTCAAACAAGCAATTTTTTTTAACTAAAATTGAAAACAAAAATAAAAACAAATGACCTCACGTTTGATTTAATCAAACCTTATAAACTAACAAACAAACCTTATAAACTAACAAACCTTGTCAACTCAAGATAACAATCCTTATCAACTCAAGCCCAATCCAAATATTTTGGATTATTTCGTTGCACCCTTAAGGACCTATTAGGTCTATTAGGCTTTTACCGATTGAAGACTTAGGTAGGTAACATGAGTACACATCATTAACAGGCTAGAGTTTCGAAGCCTCTAAGAGTTGAAACGAGGGGATGTGCAAGCATCAAATATAACCCTTGAATTCTTGGTATGGCTTTTCACCATGAATAGTCAATAATGGTATCAAGACCATTTACAGCTTTAACACGTAAAACTAGATAGAGATGATACTGATTTCAACCAAATAGAATATGTACATCCAATCCTTTAATCAGCAAAACCACAATGCAGCATGTTGCTTAAGCAGATTTAGCAGGCAGTGCCCTCCACTAGCTTGTTCAACTTCTTTGTCGTCAACTTCTCAGCGTACACCTCACTTCCTTGGCACTTGTATCTGTACAGATTAGTGTCCAAATTAGCTTCAATCTACCAGTGTTTCAGTTTCTGACGAGCAATAAGACTCAGTTGCTCTCTGATTATCAAAACAAGAGATAATATGTATCAATCTTGACTTACCTTGGTGGTAGAGATATTAAAGGGCTCAAGCTTTGTGCAAGTTTGACAGCTTCCTCCTCAGTATTCACTATCTGGTTGAAGCAGAAGTAACGCCCAGAAGTAGACCGATCCTCGAATGCTCTGATATGAATATCAGCAAGGAACTTCACATCCACAAAAGCAAGCACTCCATTTTCATACATCTGAGCTGCTCCTGTTTAACATTTTTCAATTCCAGGATTCTCTTCAGCTTAATGTTTTAAGCATTGCTCTTTTCCTAACAAAAGAACATGTTTGACAGTTTCTATACCTTTGAGGTAGGACATAGTTGACAGAGGATTTTGTTGAGTGACTCCAGGACCCAGAACCAGTCCAGCATTAATTGTAACCATGTTAAGCATGCGGTCCATGGCTAATGCCCAAGCTGCCTGCTCAGATTGTGTCTTTGCCAGAGCATACCACAACTGCAAATCAAGAAGGAGATCAGAAAACATCAACTAACATGCAAAACTAAGTAACAAAAATGACTTGTATAAGAGACCATTATTAGAGAAGTTAGCTGAATCATTGAATATACAGAAAAAGACAAACGAGTATAATCCTAAATTTGACTATATGAATGATCTGTCAAATTTCAAAATCCCTTCAATGGAAAATAAATAGGATGAAATGGCTCGACGTTTTTCTGATTGGAGATCTCGAAAGAAAAATGGACATGAAAAGGACTTCTAATCCGAGCCATTCGCTTTCCTACAATATTTTTTTATTTCGATCATAAGAAGAACAAGTCAAGGGTTTACTAAAGTTTGAATCTTTGATCAATTGCTCTTGCTTTTCCAGGAGAGGAATCCAACGGAAATAAAAGGGTAAAGATTGTGAATTAAACACTCAATATCACTAACAAGTGATCAGAAACAATAAAATAACAGAAAAAAAGAAAAGATTGGATACAAACCTTCAGTTTCTTGCAAAACTCTCGATCACTCCAAGACCTCTCGTCAACATCCTTCTCGGTAGAAATGTTCTCTTTCCAAATTGCTGCAGTTAAAGAAGAACTGAACACAATTTTCTCTATACCGTCAGTTTGTGCACATGCCTCCACTATATTGATTGCTCCTCTGGCCTCCAAATCAACCATTACATCCTGCACAAAAATCATCAATAGAAGAGTTAATATAGTTAAAATCAGATAGAAACCAGAAATGCCGATGTAAGAACAGATATGACATAAGTTAACGTCGATCAACTAACATCATAACCATCGGGGCTGTCCAAGCAGCAGAATAAAGCAGAACAACCCTTCAAAGCAACTAATATGCTTTGATAATCCAATATATCAACACCAAAGACAACCAGTTTCTCCTCCTCTTTCTCCATCTCCCTTATTTTCTTCTGAATCTCCGCCTCTCCTGAAACAAACCCACGAACAGAACTATCAAAAGCATGATCTTTTAGGAGAGAACAATTAAAAGAAAAAGAATTTTTTAACAGGGAAGGAAAAAAGGGAATAGGGTAGTCAAGACACCAAAAGGAAAGGAACTAGCTTACCATTCTTTTGCACGGCTGCATGAACCGAGTAGCCCCTGCTCAACAACCCTTTAACAATCCAAAACCCAACATAATTTGAAGCATCAAGAACACAAACGGTGGGAAGTTCTTCGTCCATCTGAAGTATTTTTCAGGTTAGATTCTGCTTCTGTTGCTTAGTTTTGCTTCTTATGTTCGCACTCCTCTTATACTATGCAAAATAGAAGAAGCCGTGAGAGAAATTTGAAGGTGAGATGGAGACTAAAAGGGAAGAAGAGTGGGTGAACAATCAAACTACACGTTCCATCTACTTAGCTATATGATTTCATGTGCGTTTATTTAAAGCCCCTCTCATCAAGGTTCATGTATTGACATTGTTTTGTACGAGAAACGGAAGTGTAGGATTTCTCCAACTTATAGTAAATATATGTCAATTTTGTTTTTGCACATTATGGTACAGTGTCCAAAACGTAAGATGCTTACCTTGACCCAAAAAGCAACTCTCCTTTTTCTTGTTATTCCTACAATGATAATTTTACTGAGACTAAGAATTGGTTGTTTGCTTCTTATTTTCATTGCCAATCACACGTTTTACAAGAATTAAATGAATTCTCCCTAATTTAAAACTTGGATTCATCATGATTTTGTGACTAACTCAAATTAGAAAAGGTTTCTTCCTCTTTTTTTTCCCCTTCAAGTGATGAATTTTAATCCTGTACGTGTTATTAAGACAATGAATTTGTCCTTTGTTTTTGGGGGTGTTAATCATAACTCTATTGACTAACTCAAGCTGCCCTAACACAACCTCTAAAGTAGTTCCTTTTTCTCTATCCTTTGGTCCAGTAATAGACTTATCATGGTTAGTGTGATGGCATCTCCTAATAATTCTGTGAAGTCTTTATGTGTTCACTTTTTAGGATAGACTTGCTTGGAATGAAGTGACATGTGCTATAATTAACATGGTTGTAGGGTTAGTCACTGAGCCAGCAGACTTGGCCCACAATCTGTTCATGGAAGTTGGACACAAGAAGTGATTGTTATTTAGCCACTTGGTGGGGGTGAATACAGCACTCGACTCGACTGTTTTGCTGAAAACTCCTCATCATTAAGTTTCGTATTAACAGATAAATTTTAAGTTAAATAAAGAGCTCATTTGAGCTGAACTCAAATAAAGCATGTTTTGCTTCAAATTCAGAATATAAAAAGTACGGTCTGAGCTTGGACACATTGTCAACTATAACGTGAAGAAAGGCTTGGTGGCACAGTAGGAGAAGAAAAAGACAAAGAGCTGGCCAATGAATGCTCTCAACCCCAAGAAAAAGTGCAGCTCATACTAAGGCCAATTATGGCTCCTACACAATTTATTGATCTTCACCAAACTTTTAGACCAAACCTACTGGAATCCATCTCATTGCATGTATGCATATCCAGTCTTATTATCCTATGAACCCTGTCACAGTCCAAGTGTTAAAAGCTCTCAGCCACCCAATTAAACACTGGTGGGTACTTTCCTGCTCACAAATTCAAATATCTTGCAGCCAACCTTCTTGAATATAGCGTCACATTCACACAATACTCGCTTAACATTATAAATGGGTTTATTTATTAAAATTATCTGAAACCCTTGAGAGATAACAAATTATGTAATTAACTTGTTCAATGGCTTCAGTTTCGTGTCTTTCAAGAAACTGCGGGTTTGACAATTAGGATGGTGGCCTCAAAAAGAAGCTGAGGATGGAACATGTAATACAGAACATATTATTTGTTAAAGAGTAAGACAATATCTGGAGGAAGCAAGCAACAAGCAAGGTGTTTACGTGGAAGTAATTCCTGGCATATGTGTCATAAGGAGCCAGAGAGAATGTGAAAAATGGCATCATGTACATGGTCAACGTCGTTTGTTAGATGAGAGGAGAATATATTAAACAAAGAAAACAAAATCATGGGTGAGGGAAAAGTAAGGACTTCACTGCTTGTACGCGGGCTTATGGCTGTTTTAGGTGATCAGTGTGTGATAAGAGGTTAGGCGATCTACCTACTCGTGGATATGTTGCGCCTTTTTAAAAAATGCCTTCAATCTACCTACTCGTGGGTATGTTGGGCCTTCTTTCAAAATGCCTTCTATTTTGGAAGCAAACACACACCCCCTTGAAGAGCCGAACACAAGTAATGCATCCATACTTGACTCACAGAATTTGATAACAGACAGGAGACGAGGAGGAGGAGATGACATTAACGGTGATAATATTATAATCGATTTCTACTGGTTACTAAGAAGTTACCTCACCTTACAATTGCTATATTACAAGGGCAATACCGAACATTAATCTGGCTAATAGCATTAAGGATTCTGATAAGGTATTATCTTTGTACAAATAAAAGTAATGTATGTGATATTTATTATTTAGTCAAGTTCAAAAAGCTTACGTTTCCATAAGGCAGGCCAAATAAATCCAACATCTAGATATCTCCTGGCACCTTAAACCAGTGAATTTCTACCATTTGTAGGATATTCATCGGTTCAACTCCCACCGGCTGGATTCACACAAATCATAAATTTAAGAGAGATTTGGATAGACGGCAAGTTCATGAATAAAAGAGCAAAGAAAACCAAGAACCGAAAGTATTACAGGTTGTATCTTTAAAATGACATCAACCGTTGCAGTTCAAGCACATGACAAAATCTGTAAAGCATTTTCTCACAATTCATTGGCCATACACCAAAGCAAACGGCATTTATGGACGCCCCAGAGGGACAACATTCGAGCGGTGCACCAAGCAATCATATGCTTAGGCACAACACAACACCAAGTGGACGACGTACCGAAATATCAACATTTCAAATCATAAAGTGGACCACATTTCAGAGTCCTTTAATTGGCAAACATGACTAGAATGAGGCTGGAATTTCGAAAAAAGGAAAAAAAAAAAGAAGAAGAAGAAGAGCTGTTATTAGTTGTATCATGAATGCAGATCGTCATGTACAGGACTCGTCTAGCTATATCTCATTTTTGCTCTTTTCAACTGTGGTTCAAATATATCGTGCATATTTACGGCTTCATAAATTAAAAAGTTATAGTTTAAAATTACAAGTCGTAACTTGCCGATCGCCTCTCCCTTCCTAAATCATGAAGGCATTGGATTTATTGCTGAAGACGACCATTATGAGAAGAACTTTGGGGCACTGTCAGGAGGAGAAAAAATTTTACTCCCAGGAAACCATACTGAATCTTGTATCTATTGATCGGTGAATAGAGATGATGGAACCTGAAAAGGAACGAAATTATCATCAGCAGAGTAGCAGATAGAATTTTCGGACGAGTTTAATTTAAATGAGTGAACGGTATCATCATATAAAGCATATAATCTCCAATAAAAGAACTGGTCTTTACATGAACTCGGTCATCGCATTTCAGTCCAGTTTGACCCAACTTGATAAAAAGATGTAAACCCACTGTTCGTCTTTATTAATCAATCTTATGTTGTCAGCCTCTACAACCTTTCTTTTTCTTCAATCACGCGGTACATTTCTATCCCCACTGTTCCAAATATTTACATGCACCTAAAAAACTTTAAATTCCAGGTTTACTCTATATAACTGGGAATTCCCATCAGCATTGGTGTACCATCTTCAATGCTTCTGGGTATTTGATCTACATCTCATGTAAACTACTACCTTCAACACTTGGGGAAGCTAACAAGTTGAAGTATCATATAGGCTTTAATTTCAAACAAAGAACAGCTTCCTGACCACTCTGGCCATGTAACTATTTAGATTTCAGAGTATCCTTAATATGTGATAAGCCAGCAGATACACTGGCATGTCAACTATACAAGAGTAATTGGTCGTGGGAAAGCCATTGTAAAAATAGTAAATATCACACTAAATCACTTGCTACCAGAAACAGAAAGAAACACTAGAGCTTTTATAAGAAAAGGTCATACCTTGACATGATGAGGCATGATTTTGATATCAAAGGGTACATGAAGCCATGCTTCGGGTGAATAGAGCAAAAAGTTCTCAGGTTTACTGGTATACACATCTGCATATTGGTGGATGTGATATGAAAAAGCAGATTCTTGGCCTGTGTCAGTGAGGAAAGTGGCTCCAAAAAACTTGTTAAACATTTTCTTCATCGTCCCTCGTGCCTTCCGTCTCTCTTCATTCAACTCCTTAAAGAGGGACCAGTATTCTAGACTTCGTGCGCTGTTACCTACAGTTGCATGCAATCTACCAAGAAGTTCTTGTATGATGTGAAATTTCGCCTGCATCAAGGACAAGGTGGAGCTCATTTTAAACAACCGATAATAATGGCATGACTATGGTATTTGATGGCAATCCAGAGAGAGAAACATGCTTTCTCTTTTCTTTCTAAAATGCAATGCAATATCAATATCAATATGCAGCACATTCTTTTTCTTTTATTTCTAAAATGCAATGCAAACGAGAGAAACCTACCTGCTCAAAACGATAGCTATCATCATTCTGTATACGTATTTCACTCTGCATAAAATTTGGACACAAAATGAGACGACATTTAACAAGTTTAAATTGAGAATTTCTTTAGTAGTTATCATCATTCTGTATACGTATTTCACTCTGCATAAAATTTGGACACAAAATGAGACAACATTTAACAAGTTTAAATTGAGAATTTCTTTAGTAGTTATCATCATTCTGTATGAGTATTTCACTCTGCACAAAATTTGGAAACAAAATGAGACCATTTAACATTTTAAATTGATAATTTGTTTAGCAAAGAAAGGTGAAGAAGAAAAAATGAAGATGAAGTACAACAAGAGCAAGAAACCAATTAAAATAAAGACGACAGTGGACTGGCTTTGAACAGTTAAAATTTTGAACTACGGATATAACAGAAGAAGGGAATATGGCAGGATTCAACATAACAAAGAAAGCAGGACTGATATTGAACAGCCAAATTTAGTTAGTGAGAAGAA
This sequence comes from Erythroxylum baracoense, assembly GCA_025629805.1. NCBI lineage: Eukaryota > Viridiplantae > Streptophyta > Magnoliopsida > Malpighiales > Erythroxylaceae > Erythroxylum > Erythroxylum baracoense. The sequence goes on along the minus strand of JAOTAY010000008.1, from coordinate 428,147 downwards.
AAAAACCAAGATTATAGTTAATGCAATTGTAAGAAATTCTTTAAATCCTCAAAACTGTAACCTAAATTGCAAAATATTGTTATTCTGTCCCTGCCATCAGAAATAGTAACTTTTGGGGTGATATGGGTAAAACATCTTCGGGGTTTGTAATGATTGATATTAAACCCATGCTTGCTTTGTCGATTACTACACTTGATCAGAACATGAAACAGAAGCTTTAAAAACTGGAAATGGCACAACTAAGCATGTGACTAGATGCATACTTCTAGTTCATGAATGATGGCAGCAGTACGCCAACCGGCCTTTGAAGGTCCCCTTAAGTCACTAAACAAGTGATCCCCAAAGTATATCACCTAAAAAAACAGAAAAATGAATCAAGTAGTCAAAGCAAATGTTAACAGCTAAATAAAGATTGGCCAAAAATGATCAACAGTTTTTCTATAGTGAATAAAGAGATGTTCGTAGTTGAATTTTACCAAGTGAAAAAGGAAAAGTGTGTATTTCTCTTTCATTACACCAATAAGTTCTGTTCACGTACCTCTTAGCCAATAAAATCAATCACTTCAAATTCTGGGGAACATACTTAATGGTCATGCATATTCAAATTCTGGGGAGCATACTTAATGGTCATCCATAAATGTACTAGAAAATCATCTGCAGCTTATATGCACTCGCACAAGGACAGAATCTCCACAATATAAGATGTACCTCAGGACCATTCCACTTGGTAATTTCAAGAAAGGATTTGAGGCATCCATGGTAGTATATCTTATTTGGAAGAAAAGCATCCACCTTGGCAAAAGCTAGAGTGTCCTTCTCCGTATCATAACAGCTACATGGAATCCAAAACCAGATAGTAGTGTAGTTTGCAGTTTAAATTGAAGATAATAAACATACAGCGCTTTCAGGTAGTTTAGCTGGATTTCAAGCTATAGCTAAAATATTAAAAACTGGAAAAAAAATTTCAGTTATCAATTTAATTTATCAACAGAAAGAAAAGATACCAACCGGAATGGGTGTTCAGATGTATAGAATGCAGGCTTATTGGCTTTAGCAATCACGACATCAAAAAGTTCCCTCCAAGAGTCTCTATAACCAATAGCATCCTAAAACAGATATGAAGAAGGTTCATTGAATAAAAAAATGTCGGATTTTCTATAAATACATTTGCAGCAACACAGACAAGAATAGTGATACCATAATACTAATGCTAATCTCATATTTTGAACCAGACAAAAGAACACCATCTACTGTGAGGCAATCACTAAATGAATTTCCACATCATTTTTAAAGTGTGAAAATAAAATTTCAAGCAATCCAACAAAAACTCTGATATGAATTCAGATAAATAAGGAAAACAAGTATACAAACTATTCGAAGACATTTTTCACTATAGGACAAAAAAGTCCCTTTGGACAGAATTATTGGATTACAGGGCAAGATGTTCAATACTATTCAAATGACTTGCAAGTTGCAATAATTGAATTCTAGACTAATATCAATTCAAAATCAGCTTTGAAACCTGCAATGATGGATGATAATTCACTTGCAATGCAACCAAAATGAACAATAATAATGAGAATGTATGTTGAGATTCTCGATTTGATTGCTTCTATTTTATTTTTATGCTCTGCAGACACTATATAAGTGGCTGTCAAGCTGATTATGATAATCATGCAGCTTTTTTATCATTTAAAGCATCCTATTCAATGCCTCTGATCTTATCAAGACGTGAGTTACACCCTATGAAAGAAAAAGAGAAAAAAGAAGAGGAAAAAAAATTACAAACTATTATAATGTGGAATGGCGTAAGCTCTTCATATAACAACACGCAATCACATTACTTCAATATAGAAGATAGAAACTGTGTTCCTTTTTATACCTCCAACATAAAATGCATCCCTCCATCTACAAAATAATAAGGAGAATTTGTCATCAAAAATAGTTTCTTCCCCTTGTCCCTTAGCATCCTGAGAAACCGAAATAGCTGACCCTGAAATATTAACCACCTTAAATACAGGTAAGACGGAAAGCATATCTATGAACTTATTAATCAGAAATGAAAGCTTCAACTCAAACTCAGTGTGTTTGAGCATTACTTGTAACTTTTGGGTAAAGATTTATACTCACATTTTTTACAAGATATCTATCAGGATTGGAAAGAATCCCTTTGTGAACCAACCCACTTTTATGAACATACTGAATTGCACGATTTACATCTTCATAAATGTAGGACGTATCAAAGTCAAGCTTAGCATCTACAAAATACTGCACCATATCTGCAATAAGGCACGCCTACAAGATAACGATCAAGAGTTTCATTAGTTTCAAGAGAAGGGGAAAAGAAATAGGAAACTCAAAGAACATCATACTTAACACCCAATGAAACAGAAAGGAGCTAACTAGCATTGTTTACCTGGGTACTGCTGTACTCTCTATCTCTCTCTCTTAAGCACGAATAACATACACACAACAAACACGTGCATTACGCAATAGATGCCTATAGTGAATGCACACACGAAACATACATACTTGATACATATGGTAAAGTAGACACAAGAAAATAATTATTTCTTAACTGCAGCAACATTAGACATTGTGTTCCCCCTGAAAGAGAAACAGTGATTAGAACTTTTCAGATAAAGAGATATATAGAAGCACCTAGTAATGGTGAGAGTAGAATTCAATCGAATAGTTTGCATTTCAGCACAACAGCCAGATTAAGGTTCATCTTGATATCCTTTCAAAGAACGCGAAACTAACCTCACTGAAGCAAAAGAAATCCATCAAACCAACAAGGCCAAGTGCTTGGTCACGACCAATGTGTCGAGTGCCATATATCTTTTCCATTTCCAGAATGTCAAGCTGACGATAAAAGAATTTAATAAGCAATGCAGTCTGAGTCAAAAAGTGTTGTTTTTCAGATCAACAGGTTGTATGTTACACATATGTTCACTATGAAAGTCTATTGAGTTGTACATGAACTCAATAGGTCCAAATAGCTAACTTTTAGATCATATACCAATGTGGTTAGACCACGAAAACATGGAAGTACCTTGCGATGGCCAAAGTAGCATCCGTCAAGTTCAATAGATCCAAAGAAATCCAACTTCAAGAGACAGCCGTTTTTCTTGTCATAGTAAAGGCCTCTAATAGGAAACGTTGGATCATATTTGAACTTCATACATATATCAGGATATTTAAACTGCAAAAAACCCCAACATGAAAGAAATCATAAAACAACTAGAGAACCAAAAATATGACTAAAATTTCGCAAACTAACCTCATTAACCATATGCTCCTTAGCGAGATCATATATCAATGTCTGCAAGTTAGGAGAGTAATGCGCCAACGTATAGTCATAGTCAAATCCATAAACATGTATGTCATCCAATCTCATGTTCTTATTCACATATATCCCTAATTCAACAACGAAAAAGATTACTACTTTGCAATAAAACACAAATAAAAAACAGTAAAAGGTGAGAATGAAAAAGAAAACCCTGAGGATTCATTTTGGGCATATTTTTGAGAGCCTCGGGAATTTGGAGAAACCTCCGCTTTGCAGCTGCAAACTCCGTACGTATTTTGGCTAGTTCACCATCAATTGCGTCATGTTCCTCCAATTTCAGAAGCGTTTCGTCCATGGACCCGTTCACATTGTAGCTTCGAAAGCTTCCTCCTCCGAAGCCTGGAAGAAGTTATTACCAAAATAATTCTCCTTTGACACTGAACAATTGAAAATACCCATACAAAAAATCTAGCCATGCAACAATGAGAGTGCAAAAGATTATAAGCAAAATGAACCTTCTCGAATGCCAGGAGTAGTACATACACGTACACTCGCCCTCTGCAATAAATCAAAGACATCGAATTTTAAAAGTCAAACAATATATTTGCAAACAGTCAGAACGGAGAGAGAAATAGAGTACTTTGAGGAAGGAGCAGAAAGGAATATGAATCCTTCGAGCGGAGGCCATGGAAGTAGAAAGCTTCAGTTGAGCAAAGCATCGTTAAATATTATTCTAGTGAAGCAAATATGAAGATTTGACGTCACAAATAATAGGGCTTAATTGGCTCCGCCGTACATTTTTCCTATTTTCGGCGCTGTCCTTTCAGACTCGGAGAACATTAATCAATACGAGAATATTACGTAACCATAATTTACAGCAACCGGAGATTCTATAAGCGGAAGATAATGTTGCCTTTTTTTCTGTGACAAATTCCAAAAAATGTATCTAATATATTGCCTTTTTTCTTTACATAAAGATGATCTCAGTTTGATCAAAACTAATTAACTAATTAAGATCAAACGATTTTGTTTAGCTTAACTTATCAAATTCAAAATGATGTTTGGCTCCAATCGGATCAGAATTTAGATTACCCAAGCCTCTAATAGCTTCCTACATCTTGATTAACATAAAAAGGTTTCATCTTTCTCAGACCTGTAGAGTATAGATTGATTTGGGAAGATAATTAAGGTAAAAATACAATGTCAACCACTTTGTATGCATATTACATCAGGGTTTCAGTTATTTTCCTGCACCAAGGACAGAGAAGAAAATCAGAAATCACTTGCACTGCCCGGAATAGCCATTCTCTGGCTCTGTAAAAGAAACCAAGTTCCTCCACCTAACAAAGGGTTGCTTTTGCTGGTTAAAGTTATCTTAAGAATCTATTTGTTTCTCGTCCTCACAAATTTGGCTCGTGAAGCTTTCTTCTCCAGCTTTTCCCTCTTCTTGCGAGTCTTTTCATCCTCATCAACTCCCTAATTAAGAGCAGATAGCAGACCATATTATGTACACTAAGTTTAAGCTTGTAATGTTTTGATAAAGTTTGGAATCGATATTTACCTCTGAACCTTGCGGTAAGATTCCTCTCACTAGTCCAAACAATTTGTATGCTCCAAATGCCGGTATCTAAGACCAAACAACAACCATAAAGAACTTGTTTTTCTCTTTTTATCAACCACCATGAACTCTTATCACAAGTAAGAAATTCAGCAACCTACTCTGTCATGGAATCTCATATGGCACATGAATATCATAATGCGTGCATAAAATATGCATTCCAGAACTCTGTCTACTGACGTTCACATTCAACATATCTAGTGTGTCACCATTTTTATCGAACTTGAGTATAATATCATATGCCCAGCTCTGGAATTTCGTTAGAACTTCAAACTGATAAAACTATTTTTTTATCTTGACCGTAATTAGAGTAATACAAACTATTGATATTAGACTTAGTCACGAGTTAAGTAAGACACTCTATGTAGAGAAATGTTTGTATCCAAACAACAGAAATATGATAAACTTCGCTTGCACTGCAAACAAGAATCTTTAAAGTGTAGTTTAACAAATTTTCCACACCAGAAGCATGCTACACAAGCAATTCCATAGGTGAAAAGTCAAAAGTTTATAGGATGTTACCACCAGATATGAGTACCAAAATTTCTCCGAGATGATTGACATGATTTGAACAAAGCATGTAATGTAGATCACATCATGTAGATAGCTGCAAAAGATAAAAAAAAAGTAGAAGATTAACACATTAAAATGTAACCCAAAAATATAATAAGGGACCTCTGAAAGAGTGGAACCAAATTATAATAAGGATTTTATCAATTCTTTAAGTTCTCCCAATCAAATGACAATAGTGTTAATCACAAATTCATCAAGAACCCTCAATAAGTCAGCAATGAATGGACCTATTTCTATTGTCTACAATATAAACCTCATCATGTTCTAATGCATGTAAATTTTCGTGATACTAAGCTCTGATCATGGTGAATAGTGGCAAAGGCTCTTACATGCTCACTATAACACTCTCCTACATCGATTTGGTGCGATCAGATTTAGGTTAATATCTGTGCATAACTTTTACCTTAATTTTGGACATAACGCACATGAAAAACATAATTTCCTCTTCTTTTTCCTCTATTGACAAGAAATTTCCTAGGATAAGACATCCACAACAACAGGTATCAAATTGGAAAGGCATAAAAAAGAAACACACCCACAAATTCCACCAGTACTCATATCAAATCCACCATCAAGAAGCTCTCCATCATCAGTGTAAGTAGGTTTTGCCATTTCTGCAAGTTGTTTATAGGGAATCCAATAAGCCAGAGAAGTCAAAACTAGGCCCACCCAGTGTTTCCAGGTGAAAGATGAATGGAAAAATACCATCCTCACCAGGAGATATACAACCTAGATGACAGAAATTAAATCACCAACATAATAATAAGTTCAGCAATAAACTTAAGGATGCAACCATAAATCAAATAGTAACAATGAAAATTGTTGATGCAGTTGCCATAGAAATCAGAGCTAACAAAATGAAAAATTTAAGACGTATTCAATAAGCAAAATTGTGTCTACATTGCAAATTTTGAATTTCAATTGAAGAAAGTAAACCACTATGTTAGAAGACAATTGTAGAATAAATCAATCATACTTCTTATCAGGAGAACTTCAAGTTCATTCCGTCATCGCGGGAGAAAGGTATGCCGAAAATTACGGCGGTGATGCTCAAGCCTCGCAAATAAATGCCCTTGCATTGGCAGAAGAAGCAGTATATATGCAGCAACGGTCTCAATAACAACAAAAACATGGTGGTGGTTGATTTTGCAATTTTTGTTGGTGACTACATTGTTTTAATTTTGGATGTGTCGTAGACCTATTATAGTTTAGGCTGTTGTGTATGAAGTCTAGAAGCTATTCATATTAATGTACACTTCAAAATTCTATGCTACATTCTGCAGGAAACCTTCTCGAAAAAGTCCACAACAAAACTACGGATAAAGGATAAGGAAAACAGTGAAAATGCACTTTTCCGTAGGGCCGACACCAAGATAAAATTTTGAATACGGCATCAATCAATAATAAGAAAGTTATATGCTCCAATACGCAAGAAAAACCATGGGAGCTGGGAAAAAGGAAGAAGATCAAGAAAGAAGAAAACCCATGTTCCAACAATTGAATGTTGAAGAAAAGCAAAGCGAAAAATCAAAACTTTTTATAATCAGTCCCTTTAATTATTCCAAGTTCCTTATTAATTTACATCTTCACTGCAAGGGTAAGCCAACAATCTCGATAAACTACACGGACCCTTTTACCGATTTGTAAATTTGACATTCTCACAACAAGAAGTAAATAAAAAAGGAGTGAAGATGATCAATAAGATGAGAGGGGGCATACATTAGATGCGACCATGAGCTGAAGGATCTTGGTCATGTGGCGGCTGTTCTCTTCTTTGCGCTTCTTCGCGCCTTGATTCGCCATCTCTGAATTACCTTGTTGTCAGCAAATAGAACCCAAGAGGGTTCAGAGATGGATGGACTATATTGACTCCGTTCTCTCGAGCAAGAACTAAAGACAACTTACCCGATAACGAAAAATTTGAGAGTTAGAGAGAGATGCTCTAACATATCTCTACCATTCTTTCCTTCCCTTATTCACCTTGCACTTTACCTGTTTGATAAAAGTCCTCACTACATTCTAAAGAATCTAGCACCAAGGCATCTGGGTAACATGACAATCATCAACCAATAAAGTGCCGGAATCGAAGGTCATGCTGCGAAGAAAGTTCGCATCCAAGAGCGGGAAGAGGACCCCCTGCCTCCAACACCGACTGTCCCTCCTCATCCTCCAAGCTACAGTGCCGTGGTCTCTGGGAATTCAGATCCGAGTTCAG